>OMLF01026635.1:0-14557 GCA_900302615.1 Holocentrus rufus | reverse complement strand
AGAATTGAATACAGTTGGTGTCACCAAGCTTGAATCTGCTGCAACTGACACTCTACATCGCTCACCAGGGCCACGCGGACAGGAAATGATGTCACGACAGGTTTAAGGAAATTATCGCATGTAAAATACATTAAGACAGAGGCTCAGCAGTGCTGCTGAAACATGTTTCAAGCTACATTTTCCCACACAGAACAGTAAGAATGAAGGACTCACACAAACAGGATTATAAAACTAAAAACACTAGAGCCAAATCCTAGAGGAGAAGTCTTGTAAATTAGTGATGTCTGCTTACCCTTAGGAATGTCTGTTTTGTGTTGAATTGACAAGGGACTTTTGACATGTTATCAGGGAAACCTAGTCTTCCTTTTTTGAACTAGCTCAGGACATAGCAAGGTACTGTTTTTTTCTTTCTCTCTCTCTCTCTCTGTTAATTGAGTTTATAGTGCTCTGCCTTACAGCACACAAACACCAACAATACTGATTAACGTTATTACTTCTGTCCTCAATTTTCTTTCTTTTTTTTTTCCCAAAACTTACAGTAAAATGTAACTGGGGGGCAGCAGTCATAGGAATTAGGTATTTGATTTGTCTTTGTAGGATTTTTTTCCTGGATTTCACAGAATTGATGCAGTGGTTGTTGTGGCTAGTGTCATGCAAAGAGACAACAGAGACTGTCTTTGGATGTGTCGTTAACGTGTACTGTGGCTTGGTAACAATACTGTAAATGTTTGACGAATGTATATCTAGTCATTTAAACAATGAAACAAGTTGACATTGAATGGATTTCAGAATAAAATGATTTTAAAATAAATTCAAGAGCCTGTTTGTGTTTGTGTGAATCAAATGGTCCAGTGTTGTGTGAGATGTTAACTCTATGCATATTACATAGACACTGTATATGAATTGAATAGTTAAGCTTACTATTTAAAGATACTCACTTGATAACCCCATTGAAATATTGTCCCGCTCCCTCTAAGATCCAGGCTAGTGTAACTCTTAATAATGATTAATAATAGTGATAACCCTTAATAATACAATGAATGGTTGTGTCAGATCATATGTATTGGTAAACATGTGTCCATGTTAGACCACAGGTCTGCAAAGACAGATCTCAAAAAAGAAGATACTGTATATTTAGCCTGTTGCTGTGGACAGTTGTGCTAGCTGAACCTGATCTCAGTCTGCCATCTGCTGGTGTTCAGGCCAACCTGCAGTGTGTACTATATTGTGTAAAAAAAAAAATCAGTCTTTCATAACTGAGCTAAGTATGTAATGCACATATGCATAACAATAATAATAATAATAATAATAATAATAATAATAATAATAATAATAATAATAACACAAATGTGATAAATCCAAACATTTGCCTGAGAATAGATGTCCATAAGCAAATGACAGCAAAATATTTTCAGCATTATTTATCATAAGTAACTCTAATATGACAGTGTTTTGTTAAATAATTTGATAAATGTTATTTTATGTTATTATATCTCATGACAGAATGAATGAATTCATATAATGGAGGAATATTTGCATGTGTGCAAGTCTTGTTCACATCAGGATCTTCATTAGGCCATGGACCCTTGTTGTGTGGACTTACATAACTGTCTACACTGTAACTGGGTGGCAGTGAAGTAGTCCTCCTTATACATTCTCACCCTGTGCTCATCTCTATGTAGTGGGATTACAGTGAATTGAATCTATTTCTCATTTGGGCACCTCTTGCAGCCCCCTCTCTCGCCACTGCACCAGAGGGCGCTCTACTCCTGTCAAACTCTCCACTCCACTCTCCTTGACCCCTCCCCTCTCGTCTTGTCACATTGTCCAACATGGCGGCGTCCATGGCGCGGACCTGCAGTTATGCATCGCGGCGTGGATCGTGTATTCTCCTGAAGCGGGCACATCCGCGTCTCGCCCTCAGGCACAGATTTCACCGCTCCGCCGCCGCACATAACGGACTGCTGTTATCCCTGAATAAACGGGGCATTTTGAAGGACTCTTTCCCCGAAAACGCAGCGCAGGACCAGCTCCCCCGGCTGCTCCAGTCCGGCCCCCAGACGGTGTACTGCGGCTTTGACCCCACGGCGGACAGCCTTCATGTGGGCAACCTGCTGGCTCTCATCGGCCTGCTGCATTTCCGCAGCGCGGGGCACCATGTGGTCGCCGTGCTCGGCGGGGCCACGGCGCAGATCGGCGACCCGAGCGGGAAGACGAGCGAGAGGGAGCGTCTCTCCGCGGACACTATCGAGGCGAACACGCACAGCATCCGGGAGAGCATCCAGAGGGTTTTCGCCAACCACGAACTGCACTTTCACGACAGCTCCAGGAAGCTGGGCACCGTGACCGTACTGAACAACCGGAGCTGGTACAAGGACTGGGATGTGGTGGCGTTTCTGTCCGAGGCAGGCAGGCACTTCAGGATGGGCACCATGCTCAGCCGCCACAGCGTGCAGTCCAGGCTGAAGAGCGCAGACGGTATGAGCCTGACTGAGTTCACCTACCAGGTTTTCCAAGCCTATGACTTCTACCACCTCAACCAAATATATGGCTGCAAGATCCAGCTCGGAGGCACCGACCAACTGGGCAATTTGATGTCCGGCCACGAGCTCATTCATAAGTAAATGTCCACCAAAAACCTGTTGTGTGATCTGTCATGGCCGGATACTTGCAGGTCTCTTGTTTGGAGAAATTAGGACTGGGTATCGGCAAGAACATCAGGACACAATACATGTTACAGTACATGGACGATGAACAGTGATTTGTATGACCATAAATTGCATTACTTTACAAAACTGGCTGAAAATGAATGGGTTAAATCATCTGAAAACTACATAACACCTGAGTCGACAAAAGTTAATTGAGTCGATAAAATTATAATAAATTGGGTGACTGATCGACTCAAAAGAAATTACGTCAAAATTCTCATTCCAATTTATTAAAGCAGAATTAACACAATGCATTAACTCAACACAGTGCACTAAAATGTAGATCCCATAACATTATGACAATGTAGTGCATAGATGATTCATATTAATACAAGGGGCTAGAGAATTAATACAGTACTGGGGAAAATAATTTGTTGAATATATGTTGCCTGTTGAATTCAAAAGTTGCATCTGACAATTAAGCAAAAAAGTCTTTGCTTATATTTTACAGTCGAGCCAATATTTGGGGGTAAAAAAACAACCAATAAAGATATATAGGCTAATACTTTGTATGCATAAATATAAACATTTGTAGTAATGGCTCAGTTTGGTTAACAAATAGTTGTGATGAAGACATGACTGCAAGCTTGATATTTTACAGGTGAACTGTAAACTTCATAATGGTGTGCTATGCAAAACTGCTTTAGGACCTTTTACACTCAATTGACAACAAACCTGGAACAAACATGCAATTTGATGTTTGAACTTGCATCATTCTTGTCCAACTCACTCATAGATTTTGTGTTTGTTCCACTTTTTTGTCAGTTGAGTTTAAAAGATCCTCACTTCAGTCGACCCTCTGCAATTTTGCGTAATGCACCTTTAACTGGACAAACTAGTTAATCAGCACTGCTTTGTGTTATCTTGAGTGCTTTTTTACTGCAGTAGGTCACGTACGGCAATTCTGACATATCTGAGATGAGTCAATATAGGCTGATACTATCAGCTAGCTCTGTTTTACAGGGTGTGTATCTTGGCCATTGCTTTAAAATTGACAGATTTCAATGAGCTTCTAAGACTGACAGTTTTGTAAAAGAAATGCCATCTCATATTTAACAATGTAACCACAAAACTAAAGCCCCAGCTTCCAAGCTATTTGCTCCCAGGAATTAGCAGAGGCTGATCAGTGGTGTAGACTGGTCCACTTTGATCATCTGAAGTACTCACACCTGATATGCAACAGTTGGATAATAATCCATGTTATTTCTGCAGAGTGAGTGGTGAGGAGGTGTACGGGCTGACCATTCCTCTGGTGACCAGCTCAGTGGGGGACAAGCTGGGGAAGACAGCAGGCAACGCAGTGTGGCTCAACAGAGACAAGACCTCTCCATTTGAACTCTACCAGTTCTTTCTCAGACAGCCTGATGCCAGTGTGGAGGGGTAAGTGAACATGATGCCAGTAAAAGTCAGTCCTCTGTAGGACCATGCCCAACCTGAAAAAATACATGAATCAGGCCTAGATATTGGTACAAGTGAAGACTGTACCCTGTCATGCTGCTCAAATCACCGCACAGTGATCCAGGATGTAGTAGACCAGTGATTATGTATTCATGCATGCACACTATAATATACTAGTTAATTTAACATCCAGATACTTAAGTCTTGATAATCCTAAATAGTCAAATTAGTTCAGATTTATTACAAATAAAGCCAACACAGCTTATCCTGTACACAGACAGCTAACATAGTATGTGTCATGTAGCACGAGGGTATGACGGAGTGTGTTTGGTCATGCTGCAGGTACCTGAAGCTGTTCACCTTCCTGCCCCTGGCAGAGGTGGAGAGGGTGATGGAGCAGCAGAGGGAGGAGCCGGGGAAACGCCTCGCCCACAAACGACTGGCTGCAGAGATTACCAAACTTGTGCACGGCAAGGAGGGTCTGGAGAGTGCGAAAAGGTCGGGCTGGGGATGTGGTGTGTGTGTGTGTGATGATTTTTTTGTTGTCTCATTAAGGCTATGTGGCATTACATTTTTCTTGATCAGTTCTAGGAATGCACTGATGTGTATTTTTTGAGGCCGATGACAAAGTCCAGTATCTTCCCTTCCGTAACAGCCAATACCGTCATGCATGTTTGTAAGAATACAAATGCAGGTTTTGCAGTTGTGTTAAATGTCACACAAGTGCCACTTTCACAGTCAGCAAAATATCAGCATTTTGTTTCAATTTGTTCAACCTTTATTTATCCATGATAAGTTCCACTGGAATCAATACACTTTTTTTAGGGCAATTTGACAAAGACAGCAGAAACGCATCAAGTTTTAAAAGAACAGTGTGTTTGGGGTTTAGGCAGAGTGGTGTAGTCAATTTCAGCAGAGCAATCATCTGCCCTGCTGAAGTGTCCTTGAGCAAGGCACTGAATCCATAACACCACTAGAGTCACTGTTCTGTAGCTTTTCACTTCCTATCTATGGAGGTTGGAAGTGAAAAGATTATTTTCCAACTTGATCAGTGAAGTCATGTTTCATGCTATCGTTCCAGATGCTCCAACGCGCTGTACCAGGGCAGTGTGCAGGCCTTGGAGCAGATGAGTGACGAGGAGCTGCAGGAGCTCTTCAGAGAGGCTCCTTTCCATGAGCTGCTGCTGGAGCCGGGAACCACGGTGATCGACGCCTGCCGTAAAATCAATGCCATCCCCGAGGGACCCAAAGGGTAGGAACTCAGGCTAGAGACACACTGGAGGATTATCTATGAGATTAACACCATATTTGATTATCTTGATAATCAGCAGGGGAAACCCTGAAACCAAAAAGTTACAGGGTCAAAGTGGGTCTTTGATCTTGGAAGAGGTTTCTGTGGGCAGAATAAGTACGCTAAGCTCTTGTGTGCTTCCACTGCAACGCGAGAACAGTGAAGTTTATGCAAATAAGGAGGAAGTGTCTAGTTGCCACTGGCAATATAGGAAGAAGAAATCCTAACATTATTCCACATGTGACTGGTAACAACAAAACAGTAAACATAGTAGGTATAGAGCCATCGTAAAAATGAAATTGGGGATGCCTGAAAGGATCTATTGTGTTCACAATCTCTTGATAAAATGAACTAACGATTTTTGTTTGTAGTCACTCACTCCTACTTTCAAAAATGGCAGATAGAGATGATACTTTGTCAGAAGGCTTGCGTCATGTTTAACAAATGAAGGATGTTCAGTGCTAGAACTCCACCCCAGGTCCAGGTCCTTAGAGAGTACTCCCTTGGTTGCAGGCACTGTTTTAAGAGAAACTGGTTCCTCCAACAGAAATGGGATAAGAAAAGATTGAAAAGATTGTATTGACTGCAAACCTCCAGTTACCCAAATCCTTTTTTGAGGTTTTCTCTTTTCAGTGCATAGTCATGCATTAATGTGCACATTCATACGTACTGATTGGCATTGGATTGCGTGAGTTACCATAAAATTTAGGGTTGTACCATCAGTGACAGTCCAGGGGTTGGCACTGATACCCCATCTGTGCCTAATAGTTGTAATGCAAGCCACGGGGAAAAAAAGAGTGAAATCTGTTGTAATGTGTGTGATGTAATATATGTTTTCAAAACTAGGATTTAAAGGTCCTCCAGTGTGTCCATCCTCACTTGTTATGCCGTTCACCTCTTAGTCTCTGGACCCGACCTAAATACATAGACAACAGGATTCATTTCTGTCAGATGTACATTTACATTTACACTTACATTCATAATTAGGCTTTTTAGACATTAGACATTTTAGGCTTTATATTAGGATATAAATGAAATTCAATATATGTGGAACATGGAGAGGTGGAATTATTAGTGACTGTGGCCCTCATGAAAATGAGTGACAGTCTTGGCATGTTCATGATGTTTTTTGCAGATTAAAAAACAAAAATGAATCCAGTGCAATTTACCAACTACTTCAGACAAGTTATGTGAAATGAAATCCGCTCATAACCTACAACTGAACCACTGCCTCTGTGCAACATCGTGTCTCTGCAGGTATCGCATGGTGTCGGAGGGAGCGGTTTGGATCAACCACAACCGGACAGACAAGCCGGAGCAAGTGTTGATCCCCAAGCTCCACATCCTTTCCAACGGACTCACCCTGCTCAGGGTGGGCAAGAGGAACTATTACGTCATTAAATGGCTTGGACTCTGAGGCTGCCCGCCCTCGGGAAGGGACCGGTTTACTGTAATGGACTGTTTGGGCAGGTAGGGCAGCTGTACTGTGTCCAGGTCACTGAGTGGATGTGGATGGACGGACATTTTTGGACAATTTTGCTTTGTCTTCATCCTTGGTGATAGCCTGTGTTTGTCAGATATATGTGTTCAGATATGGATGCACAGATATTATGCTTATAAAGTTATGGTATTAAAAAGCATTTGATGGAAGGGTTGTTGCCTGTGGACTTTGTATGACTTCAGTGGTTTTTGAAAGTGAACACTAGGGGTCGGCCTTGTCCCAGCCATCAGTTTGACACTGGTCGTGGCCATTGCTACAGCTTAGCCTGGTATGACCCCATAGTTAAATAATTGTTCACAGTGAAAATTTAATTTTATGTTCTCTTCCTAACAGCTTATAGCTCAGTGGAAAAGGAAAAACATTTTCTTCTATTTTAATGCACAGAACAAGCCGACATCTTTCTAAATTCGGTGGCATTCTGTGTCTCAAAGGGGGAGGTGTAATCTACCAGGGAGAAAAGAAAGGCATGAGAGATTATTTTAGACACCTACCTTGTAGATTATTTTTAGGTTAAATAACATGATATCCATATTCCACAGAATTTTGAAGGATATTTTTCCTGATTGAAATTGGATTTCACATCAAAGCACAGATTTTCACTACTGGTGTAAATAACTACATCTGTGTCTTAGCACATAGGGTCTGTGTTTGTATATCTTTTTTTAAGGCTTGTGTTTTTCTCTACATATAAATACTTGTGGATGAGAAGATATTCATGGCTTCCCTCCCTTTTTCTCCAGAGGCTGGAGAAAGGAGAAGAGAAGAGAAAGTCTGGTGGTGTGGTGACCTTGGCTTACCCCTCTCAACTCCATGGAATTGGTGTTAACACCGTGTCATATAGATACATATTTGTTGCAGTTATTTAATTAAATTATTTTTTTCTTTGTCATTTTAGGTATGGTTGAATAGTTTTGATGTAGAGGGGGTGTACCTTCTCAAGCAGTGGGCCCACACCTTGGAGGTTATGTATTTTCAAACATGTCAAACTTTTTAAGGTGGAATGTTTATAAGCAAGTCACTGGTTTTCACCCAGTAGTGGGTACTGACGTTTAACCTGTTGCAAGATAAGCAAATTTTTCTGTGAAACTCAGGAGAGGAAGTTATGAAGAACAAATTTTCCAAATGTCCACATCATGAGTTTGCTTATCATGTGATTTTATCAGTGTATTAAAAAAACAAAACAAAAACAAAAAAAGAAACAATGCATGTTGATGCGCACATTGCCTTCTGTTTAATTTAGAAGTTAGAGCTGCCTCAAATGCACTAAGAATTGTAAGTCTCAAATTCATTATAGACTTCAAACTGCTTTGGTGTTCTGTTGTGGTGGTGAGCAATTACCCAGATTTACATTCCTGTAGACATTTGGAGGTGTTTACAAGTTTCATGAAGTTGCATTTAACATTGTTTTAGTGCTAATTATACTTAAATGTAAGACTAATTTGGCAGCTGAAAAAAGCATGTGAAAATGAACTTGTGTAAGTAGAGAATACAGTGCCAATAAGCCCCAGTATGAGTGGGGTTTATTTCTCACTGCAAAACGAAGCCCCAAAACTGCCACATTTTCACTTCATCTCTAACTGATTGCTGATGACAAAATGTTTTATAAAACTGTATTCAAAACTTTTTCTATACCTTTACTAAAATATTTTAAGGACCTGCTGGTCCTTAAAATATTTTAACATGCTGGTCTTCAGTTACGCTGATCTACAGTTATTTTAAATTTTGTCACGTTCACATAAATTTCCCAAGCGCTGCTGTATACTGATATTATTTAGCTGCCGTGAAAAAGGCCTTGAATAAAAAGTTGTACAATATGATAAACTTGCAGACGCGCTGGATGCTGCAAGTCTGCTGCGAGCAGTGAGCCACCTTAAGAGTAGTGGGCGGGCCTAAGCATTTGAACCAATGAGCAACCCGCTTCGTGTTTAAATAGCTCTCTGTGTCAATCATTTTTCCTCCCCCCTGGTCAACCTCCCCTCTCAATCCCAAGTACATCTCTCAATCGCCATATTGGGTACTGAAAAGGTTTGTCTGCAATTTCTTCCCCCTCTCTCTCACTACGGGACCAAATTGACAGAGTGGCTTCAGTTACTCTGCACTTTGTTTTGATGATCCGTGGAGACTACTTTCGGCGACAAAAAAATCCTGGCACTTGTCGTTTCTACCTAGACCTATGCATGGCATAAGTCGTTTTACGCTTGTTTTGGATCTTGGTGCGCGACGAGGAGATACTACGCGTTGTTTTTGAGTGGTGTATTTTTTTCCTCCTCCATAAAATTGGACGCTCTGTATTTTTTCCCTTTTTTTAATTTCTTTGGGGAAGATGTCAAATGTTCGTCTTTCAAACGGGAGCCCGACGTTGGAGCGGACGGACGCCCGGGTGTCGGATCACCCGAAACCGTCAGCCTGCAGAAGCCTCTTCGGCTCGGTGGATCACGAAGAGTTAAAGAGGGATTTAAAGGGACATTTTCGGGAGATGGAAGAGGCTGCCTCCGCCAAGTGGGGCTTCGACTTCGCCAATCACACGCCGCTGGCGAACGGGAGACTGGACTGGGAAATAGTGGATTGCAGAGACGTCCCGGATTTCTACAGCAGGCAGCAGCGGAGGGAGAAGGGCGTCTGCTCCTCTGGGAATAACAATGTGGATCTAAATGGGAATCATAATTGCATTGTGGTGGCTCCTAGCGAAGACACCGAGAGGTCTGATAGTCAAATGGAGTGCAAGGAGCAGTGCACCGGGCCGAGGAAAAGACCTGCGTGCCACGGTACTATCCATGAACCGTCCGAAATGCTTGTCAGAAAAGTTTCACCCTGCTGGATACATTTCTGTGCAGTTGCAGCGGTGCAGCTTGTAGTAAGCCGTGCAGACATCGCAACATATTGGTGACACTGGTGGCATTTCTTATCGGTCTGCACTCACCAGGCTGCGGTGCACAGAAATGTGTATTTGCATAGTTGTAAAATTGGAACTTTATGAAAATGTGTTACCAGAGGCTTGCACAAACAGCAAAAAAAAAATAACCGTAGTTTTGAAGTTATCTGTATCTGTTTTTCTCGGCGTAGTGTAAGCTCACGGTGAACTTTCCTTTCGCAGACGCTACGGCCCAAAATAAGAGGTCGCACACCAGCTCAGATGAAGTTAGCTGCCCAAACCTGACCTACTCTGCAGAACACACACCCAGAAAGCCCAGTCCCAAGAGGCAAACGTGAGGATGAGAACGGTAAGGAACTGGCTTTGGTACTTCCACGAAAACCTTTAGCAGGACCTCTGCTTGTCAGGGCAAATTGTTTATCGGCGCTGGGAGTTGACATGCCCCGGTTTGCTCGACGTCTTCACCCCTTCCAGCTGTTGCCTAGCTTGAAAATCAGTCGCAGAACCTGCTAATACTTTCCATGATAAAATTAACAAAATCGCAGCTTTTCCATTTGTGTTGATTTTAATTTCACCTGGTGATAGCGTTGACGTTTCCCCCGCGGTTAAGTCAAATAGAAAAGCCCCAAGGCTGTTTTAATTCAAATTTTAAACACACGAAATGTAAGCAAGGGACTTTGTTTTTGTGCGGACACGTCAAAGGCGCTGTCAGGCTGCCGTATTTACATACTACTCGTAGTAGTAGGCTAGTGGTTGTAAAAAAAAAGCGGTTGAAGCACCGCTTGCGTTCACCTTAAAGATTTCACACGCTTTGTTTTTGGACAGCAAACTTCTCGACGGTGTCAGAAGGGGTTAAAAAGTGAAGGGAGGCTGCACATTTTTACTACACATTTACACCTTTACTACAACCGCTGCCGCACGGCGAGGTTGAGTTTCCGACGAAACTGTAAACAAGTGCTGTGAACAACAGTGTAGTAACACGTCAGCAGCCACTGCCCTCAGCGCTGAGCAGGGAAGGGGCTGGTCTCTGCTGCAGACACACTGCACACAATAACCTGGCTTCACATCTGTCTGCACACTTCAAATGTAAAGGGAGAATGTGTTAAAGTTGTGAAATCATTAAGTCAGAAAACAACTTGATCATGAATGGATTTACACTGTCAAGGCTGCAGCTAGGGGCAAATGCACCTAAGCTCGGTTCACCTACTTTTTCTTTTTTTGGTGCAGTAGGGGTAAAATGTCTTTCCATGCAAAAATGATGTAAGCTGTATTAAGATGATGTCGTCCAAGGCGCAAACATGAATGAATTTATGCTTTTCAAAATTTATATAATTAGATTTTTTTTTGTCTTGTGATGATCAGATAGTTGCGTCATAGTTACACAACAAAATTGCCAGTGTTAATTTACACTCAGAGTTTAAAAAATCAACTCTATGTCAGTGTTTATGTAAGTCCACACCCGTCACAGTTAGTTGTGTAGTTTTTAACTGCCGCCCCAGAGCCATGTCAGCTCAATGAGTGGACAAACAACTCTGCAAACAGCACTCAACTCTAAATAACTGCTCACTGAAATAGAAGAAGAAGAAGAAACACTTAAAATACTGGGGGAAAAATTGCAGTGTACCCACTTTCTCATCTACTATGTTACTGACTACTGCTCAGCTTAGCACTGTGCAAAATGCATATTGGAGACTCCATGTTTTGTTATGTAAAAACTGTTTGTGCAATTGTTCAGTCCATGCTTTGCAAACTGTACTTGAAGATCAAAATGACCCCTGTCACAATTTGGTCTCAATCTGACAACCTTTTTTTTCCCCTCATCTGATTTTTCTTGCAGAGCCGAAGATGTATTTCCCCTTTTACGTGGGAAACCTCAGTGTTGGCCGATTTGGAAGAGGAACTACACAGCAACAGAAACATATCAACTCTCCTGAAAATGAGGGGAGGGGGGGACGCTGTTGAAGCACTGAATAGAAACACTAAAGTTGTGGCACTCAATAAAAAGTTACTGCCTCTAAAAGCAGTCGATGTAGCAGTGTGCAATTAGGTTTGATTTCCTTTTTTGCTCATTTTTTTACTACCTGTGTGTAAATATATATATTATATTTCTCTCCATATGTAGCACATAAGAAAACATGATTTGAAAACAAATCCTTTATGTAAAAAGGTGTGAATTTTGATTTGACTTGAAGAATTGCAGTGTAGTTTGATAAATGTTTCCAAAATGCTGTTCTTTTTTTATTTTATATATTTTTTTTTGAAAGGCAGTGTGACTTTTGACAGTCCCTATTTGCTACATTAAAACAAATCATGGCCTCCTCAGTTTCTTAACAGTGTGTCTTCACTAGGTCATCTTCCTATAGCTCGGCAGTGAAGAACGGTACAAATGTAGCTTATCTATATTTTTCTTTATTTTTTTCTTTATTTTTTTTCCATTTATTTTCTGGTCATTTCAGTGTCACCATGTGCAGGTTCTCCTGTTACGTTTGTTCCCCCAGGAAACCAATACAGCAGAAGTGTAATTCATAATTTTTTCTGTTATACATAGTGTTTCTAAACTCACCCAATATTTATTATGTAATGGAGATGCTGTGGCATCAGTTGAATCCTGGAATATGATTAGATTTTGTTCAAGTTCTCCCACACCTCAGCCACATACATGTCGTGGTGTGTCGCTTCCCTTTGGAGCTGTGAGGTACTCAGATACTGAAGGAACAAGGACCATACAAACTGCACAGGTAGTGTTAAAATGTCATCCTCTCCTTTGACTGTATTCGAACTTGTTTATCCAGCCTTATTTTTTTATTTTTTATTTTTTTAAGAGAGGAGGTTTTCCCAAATGGGATGAATGTCCTACAATACCAAATACATGGTTGCTTCAGTATGGTTGCCAGCATTGCCAGTGCTCCTTCTTGACTTCACATTGTATTCCTTTGTGATAACCTAGTGACAAATTTCAATTTAGTTTGTAGTTGTTTTTTTCCACCTATGTTGATAGCCTGCTGAGGATGCATTGGTGCATCCAAAAGCTTCCCATTTATGTTTGCATAAAGTATGGGTTATGTTCAAAGAGACCAATGTACACTTGGAGAAAGGAACCGGCTTGTCTCAGAAATGCAGTCACCATGCCTGTGTATTTGTGTAAATCTTTGCAATGTACCTATGTACATAACTTTGTAAAAACACTGAGAAATTATACTAACTTATTTATGTCCAGCTTTTTTTATGTAGAATAAAAAAATGGGTTTTTGATTACGGTTATCCAAAGTGGCATTTACATTATTATAATTGTCTTATTTTGTAAAAGCATATTTTTGGTAGTTTTTTTTTTTTGTTTTTTTTTTTTTTATCAATAAGGTTGCAAACTGAGCCTGATAAAATATTTGTTGTGCATTTTGTAATGTGTGGTTATAAAAAAATATGTTGCAATCAATTAAAACAGAAAATTTAATCTATCTGCTCTGTGGTTCTTGTTTATAGCCTACTTGGTATATATTTACTAGAATACACACCTATACACACAACACACACACTTAGATTTTCCTCATTAAAAATCCAAATCTGCCTGTCCCTTCTCAGAAAATCACTGCAGAAAAATATAACAGCAAAAACACTAGTTCAGATTATCATTAAAAACTCTTTTTGAGATACAGACTACTTGCAGCAGCTGGATGAGTGGATTTCTGTGCATCGAGGCATTTCGGTACAATGTAGTGACACTCCCAATATGAATCCACTAGTATTTTGAGCGGGCTGATGATTGACACTTTGGTCATCCAATCAAACGTAGACTGGAGAAAGCAGACCACTTGCTGCAGCCAGTAACATTCAGTAACTTATCATGGGAATGGCTTGCATGGAAAAAAGATGTTAGTGGTTTAAGCTCAGAATGCGATCCTCAACTCCAAGGTAAAATACTGACAATTTTATCATATTTTTCTAATTTACAGGCATTCTTTGTAGCTTTAATTCTGTGTATGTGTGTGTGCGCGCGCGCGTGCGCGCGTTCCCGTGAGACAGTGACAGGAGAAACTGTGTCTTGTACATTTATGTGTGTTGGGTGTGTTTTAAATCAAATGGCATCTTAAATTTGTTCCTGCCACGTATGACTTACCTACACCTATTTTAAAATATTTTTTGAAATTATCAGTTTTATACATATGCATTCTCATACAGTCTGCATTTGATGAATTACATTACACAAAAATTACATTCAACTAAAATATTTTATTTTTCACTTTTTTCTACCTAGTTCCTGCATGCATCACCAAGAATTTGTGATTTTTAAAATACTCACAGATCATTATTGTACTTATTACTTTTTATACACATAAAAAATATTTATTCTTATCATAATTTAATTGTATGATTCTGTAGTGAAGTCATTTTAGGTAAAATAATGAAAGGGAAAAAAGGAACATTTAAAGTCACCATGTTTGCTCAAGTGTAGTTTTCTTTTTTTTTTTCCTTTTTTTTGTAATAGCTAAATTTTTTGCTTAGTCATTTTAAAGTAAAATCTAACTTAGCCTTTACAACAGCCAAGCTGATACAAAGTACATGCATGTCAGAACCCAGTGTGCCCTTTGACCTGTGCGGCAGGTTACCGCAAACGTGGCTGCCTAAGGTCTTTCCTATCATGTCCTCTATTGTAAAACCCAAATTAAAGTTCACAGTGCCTTTAACCCCCGTACTTCCTCCTTAACTGAGTGCCACCAACAACAGGAAGACACCTGCAGCAGCTCTGTAAGGGTGTACGTGTGTGTATGTGTGTGTGTGAGAGTGGAGTG
>OMLF01026634.1:0-13628 GCA_900302615.1 Holocentrus rufus | reverse complement strand
GTACATATACTGACTGGCGCATGATACTATTTTCTATGGTATCACTTGTGTCTGTAGAAGGCCTACTCAGTAATGATTTACTTCACTCCACGATACCAGCTTTACAATACAACATGACTACTGTAGCCTAGTTCTTCTCACATGGGTCAATAAATAAATAAATCAATAAACCAAGAACTCCCTATAGACAACTGCGCGATAAAATATAGCTTTGTAATATCAAAGCTACATAGTCCCATGCCACACTTGCCTTTTAAATTAGCAGTCTACTTTCCCAAACAGAAATGTAATACATAGGAATAGAGGATTTCCATATGTGGCATGTATGTCCAAATTAAATATATATGCAGTCTCCCCAGAAATCCCTCACCAGCCACCACTGTCATATAGGTATGTTGAGCAGGTATTGGTGATCATATATGACCATTAAGGGCAATACTGTTTTCATATAAGCACATATAAGTTAATGTTTAGCACATATGAGCGACGTATATCACCATATATAGAGGGGATATGTTTGGTTCATATATGACTATAACAACATTTTGCTATTATGAGGGCATGTAGAATATGCTTATAGATTTCCTGTATGGGTTCACTTCCACTGAATTCCAAGATGTAAGGAGCGCTTTTTCAAGTCACTTAAGATTTAGCAGCCTTGAATACTATTTGACACTTGACAGAATTTCTTAATGCTGCAGTTGCTTCTGCACTGCACACTGCAATTCTACTATATCGACCTTTTTCGCAGAATCCATTTTGACGTTACATAATTGGGCAAACATGTAAACATGTGTTACTAATGACTTTAATGAAGGTTCTATTCCATTTAGGTCTAACAGAGCCAGAGTCCTGCTATTGTTCATGCTGGCTCACTGGAAAGACTCTGCTACACTTAAATAGAATGGAACCTTAATTTGTGTCATTCATAACACCCTTGTTTACCTGCGATTTCATGTCAAAATGGCTGCTGTGGAAAAGGTCTGTTGAAGAATTCCCTTGAGGCAAACTTCAGTGCCTTTAAATGTACAGTATAGCACCTCTTGTTTAAAAGGTAATAATTTGTATTAAGATACGATGAATGAAAACGAGGTGAAATCCTGTTCAGCTGCGTGTCTGTTGCAGCACAGTGGAGACTCGTGCTCCCGCACTAGGAATCAGGTGAAAGCATGACAGTCTGTGACAAGAGAGTCACCAGGGGACACGTGTTCCTGCTCACAAACAGGGTTAATCTGTGTTGGCTTCCTGCGCTGAACCGCTCCCACATTGAATGGAGGGTGCCGGAGTGTCTATGGAAGTCTCTGTTTTTTTATTTTGCCTCTCTCTTCCCCCTGTCTGGCCCAGATAAGGGCCTGACTGACAGGCCCTTTAAGCCCTTGGCCTGTCTGTTCCGGCTATCGGCTGCTGGAGCTGAGTGTCATCACTTTGGATGGGTCTAAACTGACAAATGGAGAAATAAGGAGCTGGAGAGAAGTGGGATTGTAGAAGCTGCCCTTTTTTTTCCTTCTTCTTCTGCTGCGTAAGTCAGTCTGAATAAAAGTGTCAGTCAAATGCCTAAATTGTAAATGTAAATGCAATTGTGCCCTCTTAAGCTGAATTAAATTTGATTGGATTGGCGTGGATTGTATGGTTGCTTAAAATGGGAAATTCTGGCATTATCTTCACAGTCACGACATGCAAAAGGGGAAAAAGAAAACATCAACACATTTCATTAAGCAAATAAAAATAGTGGGACGTCATTAACAGTAACATGTTTTTAATAGTTTGGCTGGAGGATAGAAAACAAGCTAACTTTAATAACTCATAATACTTCAAAATACATGATTGTTTCAAACATTCCCAATGGTAAATAAACCCCTTTGCTATCTCAACATACATATTTGAATCCCTCTTTTTAGCTGTCATATACTGTCATCCCTTCTGTCCAAAGCTCAGTCAGTAGATTGAAGTGTAAATACATCCACAGTTCACTGAATCAAAACATCAATAATGCCACTTGGGGCAATTGTGTTTCAACAGAGGGTGACATACTGCAGCTGCAGACTGATGCTTTAATTGGTGCAATGAAATAGAATAATTACTACTATGATTTATAAAAGGTTAACATGTAAAAGCATGGTAATCCAATTATTATTTATGTTTGGCTTTCATATGCAGGAGTAATTTACGTACCTTGTTTAAGAGGTTCACTGTGGCTTGTGCAGCAGATTTATTAATAATCTTGTTAATTAAAGTCTTTTTCTTAAGGCCAATGCACCAGCAACATATAATTAAAAAGACAACATACCGTGGTACACACAGCACCATCCGTTTGGTGAAGTATGTCATTACAGAGGTGGAACATGGAACTTTTTTTGTTGTTGTTGTTTTGTTTTGTTTTCTCAGCTGAATCCATTTTGTTGCAACGCTACGTAGGAGACAAGGGAGGCACTTTTTGATCATCTGTATGTTTTGTTGTTTCCATGAATTTTAATGGCTCTCTGCTTTGATCTTGGAATGTCCACAGCTGTGAAAGCTGCAGCTGTGAGGATGCTTGAGTTGAGTTTGTTGAATTCTCTTAAGAAATAATTAATGCAGTGTTTCTGAGGTGGCGAAGCACAATATGTGTTCCTGCTGAAATTATGACCATTCTTAAGGTCTTTGCTCACAGCGTTGGTTCTCAAAGTGGGTTCATTGGAACCTTGGTTCCAGGTGTCCCCAGAAAAATGAAGAATAGTTTCATTTTTCTGTAATTTAATTCAATTCACTTGAGGTTATCCCAATCAGTGAATGTATAAGAATGATTATTCTCATAATTTTCACTCTCACCACTATTATGTCCCTACGCTAGAAATCTTCCGTATGGGTACTTTGGACAAAATCTTACCAAGTGTGGGAAAATGAAACAAAAACTTATGTAATCACCTGATTTATAAAAATGTCATGTATGGAATCATCTGGATTTTAAAATATCCACTGTTGCATTTGAGGTTGCATACATTTATATTTCCCTCCAAAATATAGACCTTTTAGAATGAAGCCCAGTCACAAATGATGGCAACCGTGTTGAAACCTATTGTTGCCTCACTGCTAGCTAAGGTTATATTGCACTGTATTCATTTGGAGAGATTTTACATGTTTAAATTTGTTTTTGGTCATGTTACAAAGACACAGTATATCACAGTATATCAAGAGTTTTGCAAAAGGTATCAAAAACCTAGAATATGTTTGTAATGTTTGCATCCCCTGTAGTGCATTTTCCATTACAAGTCAGTCTCATGATGATAAAATATGTGAAACATCTGAAAAGTACATGAATTAAATTCTAGATTGTATCATTAAAAGGGCGTAACAGGGAATATAAGGATTTATAGTAGTATTCTTATAGTTTAGAACAATCCACTCTATATTTGTGATATGAATAGCTCTCTTTATATTCAGAAATAAGAGAATGAAAAGGATTTTCCTGAAATAAGACCATTTTGTTTGTCAGAATTCATAATGGATTATATGAGTCAACAAAAAATGTAGTCTCCAGTTAACTGTCAGTGGAACAGCTCCAGATATTGATTACATCAAAGGTTTGAATTTTAATTCTCTTCTTTTCTGTCTTTGGGAGTTATTATGTTCCCAAATATTGATTTGACTGTGCTAAACAGCAGGAACAGCACATTAATAGAATGGTACTCCCCCTTAAGCTCTTTAATACTCTTATTAAGATGGTTTAAGAGAGATTACTGGTGTCATTTAGAGTTATAGCCTATTTACTGTTGTCTGTCTAGTTTTATTAAGTAACTTCCCCCATAATTTTGAAATGCATGTCGTAATTCGATTTTTTAACATTCATCCTTAAACCTAGTTTGAAATTAACTGCAAATTAAAATAAAATGAAATTAGTTAATTGTTGATAAACTGGATTATTTTAGAAATACCTTTTCTTCAGGACAGGTAGCATATACTATAGATCAGAGATATTAGGATATTTAAATCTAGGCTGAAATACTGTCAGGATGCTCTAGAGTTTAACTCATGAAAATATATTGCTTGGATCCTTACACCATCATACAAAAGCCAATAGTAACCTTAAAGTAGCTATGCACTGGCTTGCTTTTAAGTTGTCTTTATAAATAATATACTAGCTGCCAGATAAGTTGATTGTCACAGTTTGATTTGCCTTGATCCATTCTATATGGTCTACAATGAGTGAATACCACTGAGCTGCTGTTTACAGTAAAAAGGAATTATGCTGCTGATCTTGTGGGACCCTTGAAAACTTTGATATAGGATTTTATAAACTTCAATTACAAGTGGGTTGATCCTTCTTGTTTAAGAAAGACCAAAGCGTCTCTGCAATAGAAATAGCAAATGAGCCCTTAATACAGGAACAATCTCAGCAGGCCCCCACCAACCCCCCATTCCCTGGCAGTGCATTATTAATGAGCACTGTGGAGGCTGATGAGTACAGGGGCCTCTCTGCACTAATGCATTCATTTCTCATTGTTAGATGTCTGTCTGGAGAACGCGTATACATGCCGCCTACACAGAGACTCACACATGCATGCAAAAACACATACTCCCCCTCCCCCCATAACAGAATATATTCTTAATGTTTTTAAATTGGAATGAATGGTGAACAACTGAGTCCTCGGCAGATCATGTGATAAGGTCACAACTCCAAATTGAATGCTGCCTAATGAATCCCACGCCCACGCTGTCAATCAGCATTTCTTAATTGGATCAAAGATTACTTGTGGCAGCTGTATAAAACATCAAACGAGTAATTAAATGAAATAATGAGAAAATAAACCTTAATGTTGCCAAATGGGAATGGAGGGGAGCTAAGGAACGTGGTGCCGTTGTGCTCTCTGAAATTATCTCTCCCCGGCTCGGGCTAATTGCTGGAGGATGTCCTCTTAACTGAGTGTGAAAAGCTGTGTCTAATTACTGCAACATTAATCAGGCATTAGCATGTTATCACAAGGTTAACTTATCAGGAGGGGCCCAGAAGCAGCTGGAGGTGCCATTACCCATGCTGCACTGGGCGAGCTGGGCCACAAGGGGTAGTGCTTGTTCTTCCTATGAAATCGTTCCTCAGCTCCTCAAAGCCAAGAGCCGAAGACGAGGGCAACCATGTTGGATTGCCTTGTGTGTGTGTGTGTGTGTGCCTGTGATTTCACATGCCTGCCTGAGTGTGGATTGGAAATGTCCAGAATCAATACCAACTATTTCCTTGTGATCGTGGCGCTGAGTTGAAATGAGAGCATTCTTTCTCTGGGGGATTAAAATATTGAGGTCATAATTTTCTGTTAATGTCTTACACTGCACAGGGACATCAAAGTAAAAAAAAAAATTGCTATAATATCTTTGAGGAATTACACAGACTCAACGGATCTGCAGAATCAATGTCAAGCAATTGTGTGCTTGGTGGAGCAGTTGAGTCCGGTGTAATAAAGATTGACTGGATGGTGATTGCATCCTAAAGTGCTCCGCTGGTGAAATATGAATACTGCTAAAGCATCAGCATGCAGTGTTGGGAAATGGAGACACATGAATGTACAGCTCAGTGGTCATATTTTGGTGGAATATTTGCCCTCATATAAATAACTGAAATTACTGAATTGGACATTTCAGCTTGAATGCATTTTTTTTAAAAGGGGGATAATAGCATTACTTTAAGGATGTGACTTGCTTGTTTTGCTTTTTTGTTGGTGTAAATATGCAACGATTAATATGCCACAGAGGACTATGCACAGTTTTGAGCTACTGCATGCATAATGACCTGCATGTATATAGATTAAAGGTCATTTCTGGCAGCAGGTTGGTCTTGTGCCCTGACTTCATTACCAGCAGCTCCAGAGTGTCTCATCAGGATTCCAGCAGGGCAGAGAAACCGTACCTCCAGCAGCCCTGCCAAAGGCACTCATTTGTCAGAGAGGGAGAGAGATCACAGGCCGACAAATCTCCCACGTCTCCCAGACTGTCAGGCTCTTTGCCTGCATATCAAAGACAAAAGAACAGAGCCGGAGAGCAAGAGAGCAGAGCAGCCATTCCATTTAGAGATGCTCCGCCGCTTAAAACCCCCGAGCGTGCCCTTTGAAAACGCCTATTAGCCTGGGTGAGAGAGATTACAAGCAAATAAAATTACATTCATTGTGATATTCGATTTCATAATACCCTCGGAATTATAATTACACCGCACTCGCGCTTTTCATTTAAAAACCATTCGGCGACAACAAAGAATCAGAGATGGGAATGAGCAGGTTGTGCATCTAGCAAGTGAGTGCACATTATCAGGCCTGTTTCAGCAGAAGTAACAATAATGGGAGAAGAATGGAGGCGCTAATCAGTATATAATCAGGTGAGAGAGCAGGGTCTAATGATATGGAACACAGGGCTTAATTTTCAGCTGTCACTCTTCTGATACAACAACAGGAGAGCATGTTGGGGGAGAAAAAATGGCTTCTTTTTTTCCCCCCTTCATTTCCCTAGTGGCTGCATGAAGGAAGCAGAAACAGTTAAAATCAATCCGCTTTTGCCAGTGGCCCATTTTTTTTTTCTCGCAGCCTCTTGCAGCTTTAGGAGCCCATGCAAGGGTTAAACTACCCCTTCATTTCTCAACCGCGACCTATCTATCTGTCAGGGCTGCAGCAAAACCACAACGGTGTATTACAGGGGGAATGTGGGCATATGCTGTCTGGCTTAAACCAACAAGCAGAAGGGGAGAGATAAGAGACATTCTTGGGCGGCACAGAAACGAGGCATGAGAGGGGCCAGCTTGATAGCAGTACTTGTTGTTCTGATGTGTTAAATAGCTGGCCTTCAACACCCCAATCAATTGCTGAGTGAGCCACTGTGTAGCCAAGGGTTGTGTGAGATAGCCAGATGGCTGAAGTCAATAGAGCTTTGCCTGGTCTCTTGTGTCACAAAGCGATAATTATGAATTTGGCCACACAGATTGGACAAAACGCATGAAATATTGCAGCTTGAATGTTGTCCTAGCTTGATAAGCGCCAGTAGATATCAAACTGGTTAAAAATGCACCACTGACTGGGCTCTGCGCTAATCAGCAGCAAAATAGCATTTCATCCCCAAAACATTCAATACATCAACAATAACATGGTAGGGCTTTGGTAGTGATCGTGCACGTTTTTGTTTTGGCTTGTACGACTGGATTGTCAGATATGATGAGTATTACTGCAGATCCCGTTGTGTGTAATCATGCCTACCAGCCACTGTGTGGTATTACTGCCATTTGACACAGGCAAACAGGAGGCAGCCAATACGCCTATGTGTGCATACAAGAACGTCTGCGGGACAAGGCAGGCATTTTGAACGCTCTCCAAGACCTCCAGAGGCCTGTGTTGACTAATCTGCAAACAATCCGCTCTGCAAGCCCCATTGAAAGTGGAAGAGCAAGCCCCTTAAGCTGTGACATTAACGAACACAGCGAGATAAGATAGGGATTGTTATCTCGGTGCATGGAACTCCTGCCCAGATAGGAGATAAGAGCCTTTCAAAGCGTGTTTGCTGCCAGACAGATTTCCAAAGAAGCCGGGGAGGCAGGCAAGGCCAGGGCTGGAATGTCGAATTACCCTGTTGAAGCCGGTTTCACTAAGGATCTGTTCCCCCTGCTCTGTTTTCCCCCACCAGAGCTGCCTTTGTTATTTTTACAGAGTGAGGACTAAAAAGGATTATAACTCTTTGATGACACAAATGCAGTCCAAAAGCAGTGGGCACTCTGTGCACAGCGGTGTGCACCTTCCTCTGTGCTGGCAGAGGCTGGAAGGAGCCAGTATTCAGCAAGAGAAACAACCTTGCACAAGGATACTACATATAACTAAATATAGAATCATGCAAAAACCACAAATCGATCCTAATTAGGTAGCAATAGTAGAATAGAAGTGGTTATACCTGCAAGTTTGGTGTTTTACGCCACCAAATTTCTGCATGACTTGCATAAGTCACATCTTCCTTGATTGCCGATACCGTGCTTCAAGCTCTATAAGGAGGGAAGATATTTTCATGAAGACTCAAACAATTTCAGATTTGGGATTTGTACAAATACTACAATATTAAGTTCAAGACAAACATTGTATCAACCCATAATTCAAGCCTATGGGACACTGTTTATATTGGTGTTGTTCACTCTATGGTTTATCACCAGCTGGTGTTCATGGTTTACTCACATTTTTTATGCTAGTGGAATTTAAACAGTAAACATAAGGGACAAAATGTACCATACTGATACTCTTCCAGACTCTCACTGTACTGACTGTCTGCTAGCATGCAATCTGTATTCAGTTTGCATGCTATTAGACTTTGGCTGCTTGAAACATTTTTGTTTATTAAATTCATATCTTGGAATGCGCTGAACCAAATGCCTCTGTTTCAAGTTTCTTCTGCTTGCTCTTTGCACTAGAACCTTACAATCATGCCTTGTGGCTTTATTATCCATTTGAACCTGCTTAAAACATTTCTTAAGTCCTTCCATCCTTGCTTTACGACTCATACATGGGATTCACCTGCTCATGGTTTCAAATGCATATGTGATTTCTTTTTTTTGTGCTTGGACCCCTCAACTGCCATGTTTTTTTTTTCAATTTTTAAATGTATTTGTATCTGAATGTATTCACTGGAAAAGGACTATATTCTGGTGTCTAGAACTTCCAAAGTTTTTATTCCAGTTGGTATTTTTGTACATCTTTATGAGAACATTGGATAAAGATAGTTTCACATTTAAGCCCAGTTAGGGGGGCTTAAGGTGAAATGAATCATACTGTTCGTCAGCAGCGAGTTAGGAGGTTTTATGTGGAAAGACGGGATGTTTTATTTTTAAATGTGTTATGAATTCATATGCTGTAAAAACAACCCCTCTGTCCATTTAATAATTTCACGTTGGAAAGGAAACCCTCGCACATGGGCGCCAAGTACTAGGTGCTGCATCTCTGCCAGCGTCAAACAGAATAAATGCTTATGAATATCCACACACCACCAGAGGGGATGGACTAAATCGTAATTCTCATTCTGCGGCTTGGAAAAACTTCCGCCTCGCCGGGTGCCAAGCGGCTCTGAGGCGATCCCAGTGATGAGCCAGGGAACGCTCCACTAACTGAGCTCTGGAGAAATACGGTCACGACAAGATCCACATTCAAATAAACTTCACTCTTGGCCCGCGCACACAAGCCATGTTGTCACCAGCTGGCAGTGCCTCTCGCCGCCCCTTCAAATACTGAGCCACTTTTGATTAACGTCTCAACGGCTAATCATGTGCGCCGGTAGTGCCAAATTGGACGAGCCATGTATGGCCTCCATTTGCCTTGAAATCTTTTTTTTTTTTAAACTCATTTTAAGCATTTGAGAGCCTCCTTTTACACCACCCACCCCTCCCCGAAGTCTTCTCTTGTCTAGTGCCCATACATAGAACAGAAAGCTGGGAGGGTGGCGTGGCGGCATGGTGCCATCCTGTGGGCCCCTGAATGAGAGGACCGCCACTGCCAGATGCACCCAGCTGCATAAATGTTATTCATTTTTTTATGGCTTGTGTACATAATATGGCCAGTGTGGGAGATTGCGAGGTCCCACTAAATGGTGGAAAAAAAAATCCTCAAAATTGAATGAAAGTGGAAAACTTATTTTGGCTGGTGGCTCTCGTGCTGGACTGCCTCCTTTTCCATCTGCCTTAATTCTCTCCTCCTCCTCCTCCCTGTCTCTCATCTCCACATCAAGCTCTGTGAGGTTCTTCTGTTTTGAAACGGGGTGATTCACAGTGTACTCGCTCCCCCACTCTCCCCGGCCTGGCCGATCCTTTTGCACAGCCGTGGTGGCGGTGGTGTGAGATAGCAAGAATATTTGCCATAGATCCAGAGGTGCAAAGACATTAGACAGCACTTTGTCACCGGGGTCTGGAATTCACACCGTCTGGCTGTTCCTAAGTCAGCTCCTTAACTGCTGACTGGCCTGGTTTCTGTCAGCTGCCGCTCTGTTGACGTCGATGGCTAAAAAAAGATGGCGGACAAAATGGAAGGATGTGCGCCGCTGGCCTTTTTAGGTGGTGAAAACCGCATGCAAGGCTACAACGAGCGCAGCAGCAGGCACACACTGCCAAAGCCCTTGACTTTGTGCTGCCTCCCTCGGTTCACAGTTCAGATATAGTTTAGTGCTTTAGAGGGGTCCTCGTCAGGGTTTGCTAAACCCCGCGGAGAGATGGGCTTGAACTCGCAGCAGAACCGCAGTCTCCCAAATCACCAGGCCCAGCGGAGCCCCTGGCAATCCAAATGTGATCATGGCGGGGGCCTCCCGTCTCATTACCAATCTCCATTTCAAAACAGCCTTCAAATGGGAACTAATGCATTAGCTCTCGCTGGGGGAAAGTCTGGGGAGCCGCTACATAGCAGCTCCAAAACGCTTTCATACATGTTTTATCAGCGGGGGAAGAGCGAGCAAGAGAGAAAAGGAGCTTGGACTGAACCATTCATTCGTTGCCCATCTTATTAGCTTGGCACTGTGTTATTAGCTGCCATTGTGCTCCATAAAGGCCCCCAAGGCCTGTTCCACTGTTCACTGAATCTGGGGTGAGCTCTGTGCCAAGAGCTTTTTGGAGGTATTTGAGACCATGAAAATTCAATCCCAAACCCTCAGCATTGAGGTTTCTCACAGATAAATGCAGGGGATTAGCGGAACAAAAAAACAATGTCTTACCTCAGATACCGCTGTATCCTATTAATTGGGATTATGCTGGAAAAAATGTATAAAAAACGCAATCTTGTATCACAGTCGCTTTTTAGTGACAAGATGTAAGGCTACATGAGGCCCTGTCATACCAACATTGTTCATCGAATGGGAAATGCGCTCCAAATTATGAACAAGTAAGCCTATTGTACGAAAGGTAGCCTATAAAATCATATAGGCCTACAGTAGCAGGAAAAAAGCCCTGACACATTTGAAGAATTACTGTGGAAAAGAGCTGACAATTGCAGACGTTGTAATAACCCACCTTGGGTTGGATATGCTAGGCAATGTGTCAATTGATTCCCATCTGATGATGGACTGTGTGCTGAAATAAATTGACCTTGCCAGACAATGAGTGAAATTGATGGAGCTTTTCATCTCCGGAGGGCCGTTCCACACTCAGCCATAAAATGGATAGAGCACAGGACAGAGTGATTGAGTCGGGTGGAAAATCTAAGGTGTGTGTTCTATGAAAGCTTGCTTGGTAAATAATAGTTACAGGAAAAATCACTATGCAGTAACAAGTATGGGGGTTAAGTACCTGCTGTTGACTAGATGATTAGGAATAAAAGCACACAGCGCTAAAGTGAAACTGGCCAGAGACAGATGCTACCCGTCTGAGGAATATGTGGCTCAATTACCAGCGGTCTAAATTGAAAGTGATAGTGATTTAAGTCTTCCCAATACGCCAACCCCATTCTGGCAGGCAGTCTTTTCCAGGGGCCCTTTTTAAAAACCCTGCTGGAGAGTGTGTGAGACACAGAAGCGCCATTGATTTTCAATAACATCCCCTAATGACCTGGCCACGGTTTGATCCACGGTGTCATTATGGCCTGATACCCTGGGACAGGATTGGTGGGTAGCGCGGCCCACAGCAGCGAAATGAGGAGTCGGGGGCATTATCAGGATGAATTGGCCGCCTCTGGACAGGCGGCGAGCAGAGCCGAGGTCTCGTCAATAGCAGGACGGGGCGCCTCAGGGCCCCCTCCTCGGCCCACTCCAGAGTGCCTTCCGGCCTCATTAGAGAAACAGATGAGTGGTGCGCATGAGGAGAGGAGGGTGGAGGAGGAGGAGGAGAAGAAAGAGGAGCCTCTCCTCCACCATCCGATAGCCTGCCTCCCAGGCATTGCTCCACTTAATGAGTCCAGACCGCAGGTCAATATGCCGCTGGGCTGCCGGTCAATACCGGTTACCTGCAACACAAACACTCAAAACCTGCTTTCATACAAAATCAATGTCCTATTAGTCCCACCCTCTATTACCTTGCCCCCATCACATCGATCCTTTCTGGAGAGCTCCGCAGCCCATGTATGACAGATTACAGTCAAACGATCTGATGGTTTACGCCACTCTGCTAGCCAAGTGTGTTGCTTCATGATTTCAAAGTAATAGCTTTATATGAGATGAGCAAATACTGTAATGCTGGCAAGCCGAGGCACAAGCATTACTGGGAAACCTATAAAACGGTTTCTCTCAGTGATTTATACATTATCTCAAATCAACATTGCACTCAGTGGGTTTGGGTTACAGGCAAATTCACTCAAAACTGAAGAGCAGGAGGAATGAGAAGCAACAAATGTCTGACATTAGATCCAAACTTTATTCCGTACATTTTAAACCATGAATGTTCATTTTTCATTTTTTTGCACGCCTAAAACTCTACTTGTTTTGTATACAAGAGTCTAAGAAAAACAACTGCACAACACCACAAGGTTGACAGAGAAAGTCCTTTTGCCGCCCACTAAAAAGTGTCCTCCTTTTCTGTCTGGGGCTGTATGCTTCTGGTCCAGTTTGTGACCTGGAAGTCTTTAAGTTTATAATTCCATCATTATTCCATTGGCAAATATAAACATATGTTAATCCAAGGTTCTTTCAGCATCACCAGTATCCACTGCTCCCTCCAGGTGGTCTCTCCATTAGGGTGCTTTATGCCGCTTTGCATAGATTGCAGATGAACCTTCTAGGGCCCCTTTACAGCACCCTCCCTCCATGCTTCCCTTCCATTGGCCAGGCTTGTCTGTTACCATGGTATTCAACAGGGAAGTGGTTTTCATTTTGATTTAATTTTGTTTTTCTAGAAACATTTAAAAAGCCTAATAAATTTACATGGTAATTTTGCAGCGAAGGAATATCAACAAGTTATGTACACGAGTTTTCTTTACAGAGACCGAACAAAGACCTCATAATATATATTTATCTGCATATTTCAAAAGCAAAACAAATGAACGAAACAAATCTGTAATGTAACATTGTACATTGTCATCATTGAGGATATCCTGGTACCATGAGGTTAAATTACTGCTGAGAAGGTTGAAACCGAAATCCAGTCCATAAAGTGGGTCATAATGGATATGTCTCACAATCAACTGGGATAAATATTGGAAAAGGAGTGACTAATGCACAAAATACATAAAATTCATAAAAATGATACCTATACATGGAACAAGGATAGGAAATGTACAAACTCATTTCAGGATCTCTCTTTTCGCACAAAGCCGAAAAAAGGTATTGGATTAATATATTAATAATTATCAAATATTTAAGTCGGATATAAACATACACATATTTGTGTTCTCTTTACCGACATTATTCGACCTCCAGTCCACTGAAAATAAAGTCATGGCATGTGCTTAATCAGCCTTAAACACCTTTACTTTGTACAATCATACCATTTCCTTGTGGATTTTTGCTCTTCTCTGGTGAAAAGCAGTGCATTTTGTTCACAATAAGGTTTCAAATTGGGGGAGTGCGTCTAGTAAGCGTTTGTACTTCTGTCTAGGAAGCTACCGTGCCTCTACCTCTTTGGGGTTGCGGGATGGGGAGTAGTCCCGTGGGTCCTGGGTGGTGGTGAGGGGGGTAGTCCTCCTGGGCGAGGATGGCCTGGCACTGCCTGCTGGTACAAGGGGAGGGGGGGCACTGAG
>OMLF01026632.1:0-13477 GCA_900302615.1 Holocentrus rufus | reverse complement strand
GGGTAATTGGGGGTGGGGAGGCATGAGAGTAGAGAAGGGATGAAAGGAGAGGAGGAGAAGAGGAAAGGAAAGAAGGAGAAGAGGAAGGAAAAAGAGGAGGACAAGGAAAGGATTATGGCAGAGAATCCCCAGACTGCTACCGGTGATGCTCATTGTGCAAATGGAGTTATTGCTGGTTATAGCCTAGTGGTTGTGTGTGTGTGTGTGTGTGTGTGTGTGTGTGTGTGTTTGTATTAACAGAGATACATAGCCTGCCAGCAGCAGCTGGACAGATACAACTCAGCCATGGGAAATGTCATGTCTGCTTACTAAAGACCACTCACACACACACACACACACACACACACACATCCAACTCCACAACCATTTCCTTGTAGCCTGCAGTTGTTCTCAAAATTAAATATCGTGAACCTTCTGGGAGAGTTTTCACTTCCAGAGGCTGTATGTCCCTATTGGACCAGATTAAACAGTGAAGCACCAGATGTTAAAACAGTATCAATCAAGAATCTATCAGTTTTTCACCAAAATGAAAAGTTTTCCGTTTTGGAAGTTAGAAATTTGATTTTCTTGAAGTCTGTCTTTCACCATAAGTTCTTCTTATACCATCTTATCAATCCAACAGCTTTGTAGAAAGGACAACAAGAATTTGGTGACTGTAATCCTTTACAGTTACTTAGATTTCAGGTACATCAGAAATGGAAGGCATGCAGAGAAATCAAAGACCCACAGTAAGACCATTTTCATACCTTTAAGTAATGCTTTACAATCACTGGAGGTTATTACAGTAATGGTATTTATAACCTGGTAGTTGGAATAACTTGTCTGCTGAAAGGAATAGGCAAAACAGACTTTTCTAACTTACCCAGACTGAGACAAGACGTTCGATACCATGTTCACCTCTGTACGTCCACTGGTTCAGTTCCTATGGGTAGCATTTTGTGTTAGCTTAGCATAAAGACTTGAAGTCTACAGGAGTCATCACCACTCATAGTTCCTACCATCTAACCTCTTAAAACCACTCTTGTTTAAAAAAACAAAAAAACAAAAAAAAAACACGTGTATTTCAAATACATGATGCATTGCATGAAGAAGACACCTTTGGAGTTGCTGTAAGGTTTTTGTTTTTTCACTTTTACGGAGCTAGGCTAATGACTCCTGTTTACTTTATGCTATGCTAACATGAATTCGTACACAGAGGAAAGAGATACACATAGATATCTATAATAAACACATACAGAGGTGAAAATGGTTTCAGTCTGGGTAAGTTGGCAAAAGGGTATTTTGGTGTATTCCTTTAATTTCACATGCTCACAAAGAGGGAAGGCAAGTGGTCACTGGGCCATCAGCTAAAGGGAATCCAAGAATAAAAACAACAGGTTATCCCAACGTATGAGGTTAACACAGTCAGATTATGTCAGTTGAGGTTGGAGAAATCCAGTGGCTCAAATCACTTATTGTATATTTTGAAACCTGAAAGCAATATATATTTAAAGTTGCCCTACTATCCATTGCCATAGATACAGCATATTACTGCAGCTCCAGTTCCCAGCAGCTGCAGCTCACGGCTTTAGGATGATCTGTGATCACTGATCAGCTGGAGGGAAGCCTCGGAGTATTTTGCTCGTCAAAGTAGTGCATTCCCGAGGGAACCACCAATCATCCTCTTTCTGTTAAATCCCACATCATCTAATGCCATGAGATGAAGGCAAAAAATCTTCTGATGAAATCATCACAGTCTATGTTGTCATATGTAGCACAACCTCACCGCTAGTTTTATGCCATGTTCACCTCATATGGGAAGGAAGGTAGAGCTTCCAAAGAGTCCCATCAATACGACGTACAAGTGTTAACGTCATTTAATGAAATATGTTCAGGAGTGCAGGTAACACTTTTTGTTACCCACAGGAGTTAGTGCATATTGTTAGTGCATAATATTTTAGTACACAATACACAGATTTCCATTTACTTTTAGTCCATTACAGTAGTAAAACTGCTGTTTTGGATCGGCAGGAAGAGGTAGCAGCCGAGACCAAGAGTGGTCGCTGCCCTAAGCGAATACAGAACAAATAGGAACAAATTGTATGGTCATACCTTTAGTATAACAGCTTATCAGACAGTAGCCGCGAGGTTAGGCAAACGCCCGAATGAGAAGCACTCTCCTGCACCTCAGCAGCAGCTTCTCTGGAAATGCCCTTGAGCAATCCAGCCAAGACTGGTTGTACTGGGACTGTGTGGATGCACTGTCCCTCCCTCAGGCTGTTGTTACAAGAATGTTAACGTTTCACTTGGCACCATTTTAATACTAAAAATACAGTACAGCCCTCTCAGTGGCGTCAATCTCAAAGTGCAGAGAAAAGCATCAATTCACTGTGTGGAGATTTCCCAGCAGTGACCATTCAAATACTAAAATAAAATTTGGACAAACAGGGTGACTCCAAAGAGTCTCAATTAGTGGATGCGATGCGCTGTTGCATTCCTGCTTTGTGATTTAAGATAAGATAAGATAAGATAAGATAAGACAGGTGTATTTTAACACACAAATCTTGCCTGGTGCAGCTTTAAGTTTAGTCAGATGGGATGATTTAATGGATGTTCGATGTCCAGTTTACAGTGCTGGGACAAACTTGGCTCACTCTCATTTGCACCCAGTAGTAGCTGGTCACTTCTTTTTTTCTTCCCACTAATCTCACTCATTTACACATGCCAAGTTGGCAAAATCACATGTATCTGTCTGTTACAATTTACTGGCTATCACGCTATACCTCCCTCTCTCTCTTTCACTCCCTCCCTTTTCCCAGTAGCTTTTGATGTGGTGAGCACAGAGAGAGATTAACTTCACATTAGTCAAAGGCAGGGAATGTGATGATACGAAGGGGAATGTAACTAATCAGCACCAGGCTATAATCCACAGGGACTAGCTGGGACAATGCTGCTGGACTCAAACTCCCCGCTCAGGAATGTATGACAGAACAGAAAAACCTGCAACCACTGGCCATAGGGAATCGGACTGAATACTGTACAGACAGACCTGTGTGTGTGTGTGTCTGTGTGTGTGTCCGGCATGATATAGATAGCGACATTGGTGCAAGGATAAGTTTTCCTACAGTGGTACAGTACGGTCAGTAGTAATTTCCAAATAGTCAGCAGTGCACCAAAGTGGTGAAAACAAAAGTCATTAACTCACAACCAAAGTGCATGAAAAAGGCATAAAGAACAACTTTGGCTTCCTTTTGAGAGCATTGGATGGATTGAAAATGATCTATTGGTGCACAAAACCTAAATCACTAAGTTATTGGTATTGATCTGCAGGTGTACAGTGTAATTTTTTGCTAGGGGGCAGTAAAAACCTTCTTTCCCCATCATACATTGAATGTGCACTAAATGATTTGCGCGTTGTGTGTTTCTATATAGGTGTTGAGTAATACCCTTTTTCCGACTTCCCCAGACTGAGACAAGATGTTCGATACTCTTTGCACCTCTGTACATCCATTGTTTCAAGGCTTGCCAACTGTCCCATTTTAGCTGTAATGTCCCACATATTCGGCTAAATTGGTTTGTCCCATATGGGACCTCCATTGTCCCAATATATTGACTACCACTCTGTAATCACCAGTAGAAGGCACTCTTACAGATTCTAGATCTGATACAACAGCAGTAGCAACTGAATAAAAAAATATCTGTTCTGTAATATAATATATAATATCTGTAAGAAGTATCAGTTGCATGTATAGCATAAATGCATAGACTAGTGTAAAGTAGACTAGGTGAGTCATGCCCTTTCCTCTTTTGCTTTCTTTTTTTTTTTTTTTGTTGCTGTCACGGTCCAAACTGTGATTTCTTTGATCATTAATTCTGAGGTTGATTCAAACAAACTTATATAATGATACAGTTTTAGTAAAGCTACGGACTACATGGAATATTCACATTTTTGTCCAGTTGAATAAAAATATCAATATGCACTATATATTCACACAACACCATACCTACACCACCATGGCGTGCCACCTTTTGTCCCATATTTGGTAGTGAGAAAGTTGGCAACCCTAACTGGTTCAGTTCCTATGGGTAGCATTTTGTGTTAGCTTAGCATAAACACTTGAAGTCTACAGGAACCTAGCTCCATCAAAGTGAAAAAATAAACCTTACAGCAACTCCAAAGCTGTATCATTTATACAGTGTATCATGCATATTTGAAACACATGTCTTGGAATTTTTTTTCTGAAAAACAAGAGTAATTTTAGGAGAAGTTAGATGGTAGTAACTATGACCGCTCAACACAGACGGAGGGACACATGTTCAGTGGTCATAGCTCCTACCATCTAACGTCTAACAACTCTTCAAGACGTGTATTTGAAATACACATGATACATTCTGTAAATAAGACAGCTTTGGAGTTGCTGTAAGCTTTATTTTCTTTACTTTGATGAAGCTAGGCTAATGACTCCTGCAGACTTCAAGTCTTTATGCTACGCTAACACAAAATGCTACCCACAGGAACCGAACCAGTGGGCGTATGGAGGTGAAAATGGTATTAAACATCTTGATTCACTCTGGGTGAGTCAGAAAAAGGGTATTTTGCCCAAAATGTTCGAGTATTGCTTTAATAATGTTCACGCACTGTTTTAACTCACCCGAGGCCATGGGTTTTCAGCTGTCTTCAGCATGGCTAGTGGAAGTTCAGACAATGCAACTTCGCGCAATGCTGAAGCCCGTAAATTTGAATATTTGAAAGAATTTTATGAACAAATCAATACAAATTCCAGCTGGATACATTTTTGTGCAAATTGTGCCCACAGGGTCTGAAAAAACACGTCAGAACTTCAGCCACATTGGCATTGAATTTGAGGAGACACAGCTGAAGCATATGGACAGCCTTGGGAAATATTGGATGAAGAAATCACTAACAAAGGGTAAGACCATTGCACATCTTTCATCTAGCAAATGTAATGAAGCCAGTGGTGAGCCTGTACCAGCTCGCTTGGAAGCACATGAATCAGTCTTGAATCAATGTTTTTGAACTGCTGCATAATTTGGTTCATGCAAGCTTTGGTTTATGGGCAGTGGGGATGGATAGATAAGAGGAGGTTCTACTGAAAACAAATAGCTCAGAGCTGGTTGAAAAAAAATGGAAGAAATGAACGTGAACTAGTTCATTTTTGGGACTGCGAAGTTATCTTAAAATTCAAAACTGTGAACGTGAAATAATTCATTTTAATCTGTGTGAACTGAACTTTCAGCTAGTTCATCTGAAGTGTGAAATTTGCACGACACTGCCTGTTGAAATCTTCCAGCTGAGACATTCTGGCTTTTTAGCACATCCATAAGCCTCAAACAGTGTCTTGGTTTCCTCTCTGTCATCAAAGTGAAAACATTTCTGTCTGTCCCAACTTTGACCAGCCATCATTTTACAGCCATGGGTTTTGGTTGGGAAAGCGGTTGAATGTATGAATGTAAAACTAAAATGAATGTCCTCACAAGTGTTGTGATATTGTACGTGCGCACACAGAACACACATACACAAACACTGCCTTCGGCTCCTTTGACTCATAGAAGCACGTGTCTGCAAGAAGTTAGATTAGCTGACTGCATTATACAAAACAGGATTATTTCCTCAGAATAACAACGAGGTAGAGCGTGGGCTGCTACTTCTTGCACATTTTGCTTATTTTAAAGAGGAGATGACCTTGAAAATGATGACTCATGCCAGAGAGAAAGAAGTAGCTTAGACTGAGAGAGTGTGTGTGTATGATATTACAGAAGAGGGTGGTATGCTTTTGTATGGTTAAAACAATATGCCCTTACTGGTGTACAAATTATGTAGGTTTTCTATTTTGGAACAGGAACAGTTTTACATCATTATACTTATTGACAATTATGTGTCATCACATAGTATGTATTTCAAACCAAATAATTAATGATTGAATTATGGATTGAATATATTTTGGTTTATGAAAATTCACATTTTGTATAGCAGCATTACTTCTGATAAAGACTCAAATAAAGGTTTCAGACTGAACTGAAGGGGAGAGGTACTGTATCTTATAGTGCTAACCAACTGACACACTGACACTGCAGCGGGTCACAGTTCATACGTGAGTTTCGAGAACATGACAGGAACTGAACAAACCTTGATGCAGCAATTTGAGAAGGAAAGGAGAGGGATGAAATGGCATTCGTTTTCTGCACCAGCTGTTTGAAATATGCATGTCGTGAGTAATTGTGATTAAATGCATGAAGACACAGAACAGAGTTAATACATGTTGATAAGTACGTAACCATAGTGACCATTGTATTTAGCTGCCAAATTTGTATACGAGTATGCAAAATATGACTCATTAAATGCATTACATCATACTGTGAGCCAGAAATGTCAGTGCCAATAGACCACATTCATGTATGTAGTTTTTTTTTTTTTTTTAAATGTTTTTCCTCTTTTATGTGTACAGTACTGAAGACCTACAGCTCTTCACCATTCACTCAGTTTGTGGAAACTCCTGACACCAGACCAGGTTTCTCCATAGAACGAATTAGCAGCGTATGAATTTTTCAATATGATGTTGTGATGTTCCCCTTCAAACAGCACTGAAACTCAAACTGACCAAAACTCACTTCGATGGAAACACAAAATGCTTTTTACCCTGACTGCCCACGCAGCTAAGAGACTGAACCCGAACCGTAACCAAATATGCATGTAAACTTACAATGTGATGATGTTTCATTTTCAATTAATTGATTTTTTCTTTGTTTCACCATGTTCTCCTGCTCCTGTTATTCCATGCTCATACTGCAACCATTTATATGCTTTCCAATGTTTTGTTGAAATGTTTCTATCCAACATGTTAATGACACCTTGGCTTTGTGTCATGTTTAACACCCCCATTTACACCATGTTCTTTGCTGCTGTAGTGATCCAGATGATCATGGAAGTTACAGTGCACTATGTCACATTATGCTACCTTATGTTGTGTTTATTTGTGCAAGGATAAGTTTTGCTATGTTAAGATAGATACTTCATTCATCTCCAAGAGAAATTCACAATGTTAAGTTACTGTACATTGCATTATGCTACGATCTTGTCTTATCCAAGTTTATTTAAGGTTATCTTAGGCTGTCTTATCTTAAGCAAGAAACAGGCACTTTACCTTTGATGGAGTTGTTCCCCGATTGTTCACTGGGGGGTTCCTCCAGGGGTAGTGGCTGTGTTTGCCCATTCGGTCCTTTTACTAATCCAGGTGAGGAAGCCTGGCTCTGGTTTGGGCTCGGGGCTGGGCTGGGTCTCTGGACCAGGTTCCCCTCACTGCCTGCCCTCATCAGCCGCTCTCCAACCCGCAGCATGCATGACCTATTGCCCTGCATCTCCTTCCTCACGTTCGGATTTTTGGACCCCGCTGATCCAGGTCGGCCCAGACGAGAGGAGGACTTGGACATCTTCCCCGCTGGGCTGAGCAGAGCACTGGTTAGATACTCCAGGATTAGTCTGTCCTTCCTCGGTCAGGGTTCCTTTCCTCTCTGCTCTTTGCTTTCTGTGGCTCTCCCTCTCCTTGCTCGCCCCTCTTGTTTCCTCTCCTCCTCTCTCCTGTTTCTGTCCTTCTCACCTCTCATAAATAGTTAAGAATCCTAAGTATTTTCTGTCTGTCAGGTTCTGCTCCCCACTTGTCTTCTTTCCTTCTTTTTCGTTTGAGTGGAACATAAAGAGTTGTTCTATTTGGCAGCTCGTCCTTGTACTTCTCTTTTCCCACGTCTTTCCTCCCCTCTCTGCATGGACGTCCCTCTGATATGTTTGTGATGAGGAGATGACCTCTCGATTTTGTCAGGTTGTCTCTTTTGCTTCGCGTTGGACCCTTTCCTCCTCTCTTCACCTCCTCTGCTCTGCTGGAATTTTCGCCATCACATCGCTTGCTATGCTCTTCACCCGACTTCTTGCCTTCTTCTCCTTAATTCTTCCCTCTGCTTCCTCTACTCGTCACAGACTCTTGTATCTCTTGTAGCGTTGCACTGTCTCTGTGGTAAAGGCAGTGATCTAGGTACCAAACACTGGCTGCATGCAAACCCTTGAGGCAATTCCCTATATATTATTCCTTCTCGTTCCCCTTCTATTTCAGTCTATCCAGAGAATGTGATCTCTCTATGCGAGGCTAAACTAAACTCTGGGAGAGCTTGTATTTTCCCCACTCCCTATCTATTCCCTCCCTTCCACCTCCTACTCTTTCTCTCCCTACCACTGTCTTTCTCTACTCTTTCAGATTTGCTCCCTACTTTCCATCCACGCTCCCCATGCTGTCTCTCTCTATTCTCTCTTATGTGTAGCTCTCCCTCTCTTGGTTTTCCTCAGCTGCGTTTGCCACGAGCAGAATGGGAGTCCACATGTTCAGCCGGCCGCACAGAGCTGAGCTGCTCTTGTCATTTTACACCATGTTAAATTCCTGCTGATGTCCCAATCCGAGGAGCTGACATCTTGCTTTTAACCCTATTCCGTTTGCCCTGTTTGTTTCCCTGCCTCTATAATACACAGCACTTTCTTTTACTTTACTGTGTCACATGTAATTTCTCTTGCATTCCCATTTCTCACACCCTCCCTTGTCTGTCTCCCATCCAGAATCCCTCTTAAATCTCTCCACACATTACCAGTAAGTGATCCAATAAGTCTTTATCCCCACTGGTCTATGAAGAAGCCTGAAAGACTCTTGAGTTTTCAAGAACTGCAATCCATAGTATGCAGAAGCTACCAACTAGTAAAAGCATTTAATATTTTTCTAAAATTAACTTAAGAGTATGTTGTTCAAATACCACCAAAATCCTAGTAGAAGCAGTACCTGCAAAGTGAACCCTGAGCCTCTGCACTACAGTGAAGTACACTCAAGAAAAAGGTACATTCACGATAGAAAGGTACATTCTTTTATTAAGTATCTACCTTGCAACGTCTGTATGTCTTCCTTGATAATTGAGAGTTTTAAGACAGACGAAATGCTGTGAGCAACCCTGGATATTTGTATCAGGAGGTGACTTCATAAAACTAATGTAATTCAATGGCCTCAAGGACCTCCACTCCCTCTATTGGATTACTACAGTGTGCATGAGGTTAGTCAGAGTTCAGCACTAGAGTAAATAGACTTCCCCACATCCGACCAGGACTCATCCCATCACCTTCTGTAGTGCAGAAACAAAACACATAGAATATGATCTGTGTCCTAATACTACATAAACAATCCTAAGAGTATGTATAGTCTGTAGCAGGAGAAAAAAAATTCAACAGGCTACCTAACATATTAAAAAACATATCAAGTGGCTAGCTTTACTGATCACTGCACTGTATTATGGGTAAATATTGTTTTACCATGAAGCCTCTCTTTCCATTAATCCAATAGGAATAAGGCACACCTGAACAAAGTTTGACAAAGCCAATCAGCTCTGTGAATGTACAAAGCTGGGCATTGTCAGATTGTTTTCGTTAGCATGGAATTATAGTTACTTGATGACAAATGTTGGAACATCATCAAAAAACTCATCGGCATCGTTCTCAATGAGGAGAAGTGTTTTTATCCATTGAGAAAAACCTTTAACAGCCCATTGTACATGTTGTACCTGTAGTGTGTTTAGTGTAGTTATGTCTAATGCAACCGTTACAACAGCTACATGATGCACAGTGATGTGCATCATGGTTTGTACTTGCACAGACCATTTGATTTTGGCCACAAGATGCCCCTCTGGCTCAGACTGCTGTAGTCATAAGGTTGTAATTAGCTGGCACTTGTGAGATTCTGTTACTTAACTTAACTGCAGCAGTATCTACCACTCTAGTTTAAGGTAAGGGGGGAAAACAGCACATTTACCTGTAGTTATGATGTCAGTTAATCCTAATCAGCTGCATTATTCTTAGCAAAAAATTGCAGTGACACGCAATGACATCAGTGCTGTTAACTAGATGTTGACTTGACAAAGGGAGCCACCCGGAAATACTTGGCCATTGCCGTTGGTTTACATGAAACGTTTAGCTAACCTGTTACCTTAGGTAACTTAGGTTAGGTTAGCTAAGTTAATCTAACCTGTTACCTAACACTTTGTTCTTACGTTTCTTCCTAATGAACAACTTACAAATAAATAGTATTCTTGCAATGAAAGTTCTCAATTTTGTTCTTGATTTTTTTCTCAACTTTAAGACAAGCCTTCACCTATCTTAAAATTACTACACTGAAATGGAAAGCCTTTAATTTTAGACAAACAGGTTATAATTTAAAGTCTTCATGAGCTTGTTTTTTACTCCAAACATTGAGATTGACATTTACTGTAAAGCTTCATTTGCTATAGGCCCAAGTAGGATGATGTCCCCTACTAAGCAACAACTAGACTTGCTTTACCACCTGATAGACAACATTAATACTGACAAACATGCTTATTGTCGCCACTCTCCAATTTTGGAGATTTTTGGTGAGTTTTAACTCAATTTGAGTGTTTTCCTGCTCATCTGTGGGTTCAGAAAGTTATACAACTCTTGAAAAATTTCCTCTTATGTCATCCCCTAAGATTTATCTTAAAGACAGATTTGTGAATCTGGCCCCAGGTTGTGTAGTGAGGTTTTTCTCCTTTGCTCATGTACACACACACACACACACACACACAGAGAGAGAGAGAGAGAGAGAGAGAGAGAGAGAGAAATCATATTCACCACTTCATGAAAAATCATGTGAGTTCTGTCGGTCTCTGGTAACTGGCCAAGTCATGGTTAACTGACCCAGTTCAATCACATGCTATAAAGGAGAAAGCCTTGCCATCACTCTTTGTCTCTCAGTATCTCAGTATATATGCACATGCACATAGTTGATTTGGGTTGCAGGCTGAGAAAAGTTTAATAACCTGGGCTGTACCTTAATTTAGGCTAGTGATAATTCACAGGGTTTAAATGACACAGTGTCTTTTTCTCCATAGATGCCTATTGCTGTTATCCTCTTCTCTTCTCTGCTTCAGTCTGTTCTCTATAAATATCCTATGACAACATGGTCTACAGGGAGACTGTGTTCCTGCTGTCATGATCCTCTGAGGCCAAGGAATAAAATGGCTGTAATAGTGAGTGTATGTATGTATTTCTGATGACGCTATATATATGGCTTTAGATATGGAGAAAGAGTGAAAGAGAGAGAAAGAGCTGTAGGAGGAGGAGATGTAGCATGATAGAATGTGGAAGACATATAACCTTAGGGGCAGAGAGAGAGAGAGAGAGAGAGAGAGAGAGAGACCTTTATGGTAGTTGAAGAGTAATTAGACCTATCGTGGGGGGGCAGTAGAAGAGGGAAGTATGTGAGGAGCATCAGTGGCTCCTCATGTACTTATGACTTATTTAGAAGATCCAATGAATAACCACAACAACAAAATAACCAAAAACTGGTAATATAAATCTATTAATATAAAGATAAAGGGCATGCATATAAACAGTGGTAGTGAGCCCCTCTGGAGCTTGGCATCACAGGATCTACACACCTGGTTTGCATCCTGCTTGGCCAATTGTCCATACCAGGTCTCCTGGAGAGGATCTCTGTCCAAACCATGCATTCTCAATACTGGTGTCCCTCACAGCTCTGTCCTGGGGCCCATGCTCTTCCTCCTTTCCACCTCTCGGCCATGTGATCTCCTCTCATTGTTTCTCCTACTACACTCAACTCTAGCTCTCAAATAAATAAAGAAATAAACTTTTACACATTTGTGTAATGTACTGCAATCTATAAAGTGCAAGTCCATGTTTTGATTGACTGATGGATTGCTTCATTGACATATTGCTTGCTTGCTGGCCAATTTGTCTTTGAAAAACAGTTTCTGGCTTTGTGTGTCTCCTTCAAATGGTTTGAAGGACGAATCCCAGCAGCATGTGTAGATGTGTGTTTCCTCATCAGGTTTAAATGGCAGCCACTCTCTCAGCACTAATGTGTGAAAGTTTCTATACTGAGCCTCTGCTGGGTCAAGTGTCATTCACGCATACAGGGGCTAAGCAGTCATGACAGGTTTTTATCGCACCTTGGGTTGTGGGCTTTTTCACAGCATATCCCTTTAAGAAGTTATCATCTGATCCTCAAGACACTAGCCACATTTACATGTGCATAATTTTAGGAAATTCCTTTTTGCAGTAAAGTTGGGGTATGGGTAAAATCACAAGCCTAGGAAAAATGGTACTGAACTCCAACTAACTACACGTAAGTTTTATTTACTGGCAGATATGTCACTCAAATGAGGTTATGTAGTTTCATTAAGATGCAAATGGCTGGTGGTTTGGACCAGAAACTAAAAGCCTAATGCATATTACAGAAAGCACTGGAAATACTTTTGTGCTCTTTTTTATTTCTGAACAGGAAAACACCATCTCAACTGTGATGAAGGTATGCTCATGACTCTCTACTCTCTATAGATTTCTCTTAATGCAAGAAAAATCACAACAGGAAAAGTGTTTAAAAAAACAGTTAAAGAATGAAATGTATTTTTTATATCTTTTCATAAACTGCTCTTTTCTACAGCTGTGCCAGTGTCAATAACAGAAAAAAATACATACAAATTAGTCAATAAAACACAATACATGATTTAATACACTACAACTCAAGAGTAATCATCATATACATAAGTGTCTATTTCTACTGTTCTACTATTGCAGTGATTTTTATAACACAAAACACAATGTACTACTTAGCTATGTTCCATAAAGCTTGTTTTGACAGCTTCTTTATTTTGGTCTTCTATTTTGTGTTCACCAGACTGCATTAAATTGTCTTATAAAGTCTTTAAGTTTCACTTTCTGAAACCTGTAGATTGCCTGTATCCTTTCCTTATTCAACCCAACCCAAAACTAGTCTGTGTCCGCTCTGATGTGACCAGGATTTGATGGTTTCAGTCCTGGTGCTCTTGTCCCACACTGTGCACATCTGTTGTCACTGCACTAGCAGAGTCCTTGTGTTGACTGTTGTGCTCGCAGGTTCAGACAAACCGTCTTCAAAAGAGACTCAGAATAGATTTTAACCATATAAGGAAGAGCATAGATCAAGCCAAAAATCACAAGAGTCTGATTTGAAAGTCAAATCTGAAATTTAGGATCTCAAGCTGTCATGTCTTATTTCTAATAATATCTTGTCAGTCCCCATGACTAACAATTTATCACACTTTCTAATAACATCTAAGTCACAGTCATCAGTCTGAAATGTATTGAAATGTATTGACAATCTATGAGCAATTTTCCTGCAGCGATCAATAAAGTTTTCTGAATCTGAATCTGAATGTGAAGGTTTTGTTTCTATAAGTTATTAGATTCAGGGAGTTTGTCAGTTCTTACAGTTTACAGTGTTTTTTTCTCTGCTTGGGCGAATACTCTCTCTCTCTCTCTCTCTCTCTCTCTCTCTCTCACACACACACACACACACACACACACACACACACACACACATACACGTTTTGAAACAGTTAGGGAGTTTCAAACAGCCTGCCCCAGTTCCGACTACAGGACCAC
>OMLF01026630.1:24133-39106 GCA_900302615.1 Holocentrus rufus | reverse complement strand
ATATAGTAGAGTAGAAAGATTTTCCTGGAGTTCTCAGTAAATATAAAATAAGTTGGGTAAATATATGATAGGCATTTTCCCATCAGGCAAGTTTTATAACATCAAAAATGTTGACTTAAATAATGTTTAAAAAAGATGTTTATGTTGAAATTAAGGCCTCATAATGTCAAGTTTAAGACAATTTAATACACAAACTTTTTTCATATTTTCACACTCAACCTATGAGAGTTGTACTGCAGCTGACTCACGTTTGGGCTGTCTCTCCAGCGTCATGATGATGTTGTCATTGGACTTCCCCAGGCTGTTGTAGGCCTTCACAGTCACAGTCTGGACCTCCTGGTTCCACTCAAAGCTGTAGGAGGTTGTCAGATCGATCTCCTCCGTGCTCACAATGCCGCTAGAAGTCTGGTGCTGAACTACAAAGCCGTCCACACAGTAGGAGCCCCCCACTACTGAGAGAGGCTTTAAGGAAAGAAGCGAGGGACCAATGTGTTATAGGCAATTTTTATTTCATTTTCATTGTTTATTACATGCCTGAAACTAACCGTGGACTCATATCTCAATTTGTGTACCTCAAACAGCAGAGTGACGTTAGTCTGGTTTCTGTACGGATCATCCTGAAGAACTCTCCAGAAATCTGGACCGTGCTCAGGAGCTGAGGAGGAAGCACACAAACACATGAGTACACCACAGTATTTTTTTTTTTTTTTTACACATTAGAGATAATGATAGAGGTGATGGCATGGTGAGTGTGTACCATTTCCCACGAGAGTTCAAATCAAGAGGTCAGACATGATAACAGCAACCTTGAAAAGGTTACCTCAGCCGCCTTTATTGTATCCTTTGGTTAGTGTTACACAATCTTAGGATTGCCTCTTTGCTGAAGGGAATCTGTTTTCAATTAGGTATCTTATTTGGTTAATATTTTTTGCACATATTGTTTTGCATCCTGATTAGATATTCCAACTTTCTGAAAAAACAAAAGTCAAGCAAAATCAAATTTAATCATTAACTTACTCCTAGAATCCAGTGGTTTTTCGGCTGTTAAAGCTACCTGTGGTGCTATGTTTGTAGACTTAGTGCTTAATATCCTGCGACCAGTCGCAGAGCAGCTGGGTCTGTAATACGCTTTCATGTCACATTTAAATTTATCTTAAACATAAAGCAGTCTGAAAAACATTATCTCTGATGCGTGCAAGCTCCAGGTATCAGTGACAGAGGCTGGAAATTGAATGAAGTCACACTAGGTAAGCATAATGAAAATTAATGTCAGTCTACCTCTGCTGTTTTGGGGTGTGGAGTAGACAGAATCACTCCAGTCGCTCCAGTAGCCAGTGCCTTCGGTGTGCATGCAGCGGACCTGCACAACATACACGTGGCACATGTCTGGCACCGCCACCTCTGCCCGAGGAACCCGTGTTGGACTCTGGACCTGCAAGCATAACATTTTTCTCAGAAATTGATTTGGAGCCAAATTAGACCACGGTGAACAAAAAATGAAAGGTTAAAACAACTTGCAGCCAGATTATTGGAATGCACATCTGTTGGATGTACCTGTCCAATCTACCCAATCATAAGGAAATCAATTTGAGTAAATATAAGCAGACAACATTGTGAACAATATGCTCCCAATTCCCTGGAAAATGTTTTAATCAGAGGATAGAAGTGGGCCTAATATCATCATGATGTCAACTCATGTCAGACTGAACCATTGAGGTCATGTCAAAGCATGCTGGGTAAATTTAGGAGATAGGGGAATCATTTCACTATACCAGCTGAGTCCTGGACCCATGTGCTTGCTTATTTGTTTGTTTGTTTGTTTGTTTTTTATTTTAAAGATATTTTCTGTTTTACTTGACAGTAGATATAGAAGAAAAGACAGGGGAAAGAGAGGGGATGACATGCAGCAAAGGGCGTGGGCCAGAATTGAACCCGCGTTCATAAGTACTGTACAGTATATGGTACATGATCTATCTTATTTGTTTGTTAAGTTCAATAAGTTTCGTAGCAGTAGAGGAAACTTGATTCCATGTTATTGCAGTCTTGTGGAGGGTATCATGAACTTACAGCCCACATGTTTTTGGTTTTAGAGAAGGGCCAGCAAAGCTGTATCCATGGTCCCACTTGGATAAAATCTGTCTATCAAAGCCTCTGGTTGTCAGGTTAAAAGATGAGCTTACCTTCCACTCTGGCTTGGCTCTCACAGTGAGTGAGTGGTAGCGAAACTGGCACTGGAGTCCTTCAACAGGCAGATGTGGAGGCTCCCATGTTACCATCAGGGCTCCACTGGGCTGACTCACTGCCTTCACATTGGTGGGTTTGTGGGGTTTCACTACAGGGGAACAGCATGGAAGACCACAGAGTTAGTCTCACACAACATCCCCATGCCTAGAGTCTGGTAGCTAAAGAGGACAATAGCTGCTGTAACGTCTGATAAGCATTATCATGGAAATAAAGGCAAATCCTAAATCATAATAAAAAGCCATAACAATAGTACCAAAGGAGGCTACCATGATAGTCTCAATGAAACCTCTTTCCTATTCACTAAACTTCAGCAGAGAAAGTGATCAATATCTTTACAATCAATAGTGAGAGGCGCCCTTTCCCTTTGAATGATCATGTTTTTCTTTTTAAGATCAGTAGTAGCTTTGAGAACTGCTCTTTTGATGTTAAAAATAAATTCTCAAAATATGCCATTCAGTTTCCCTGGATTGTTCAGAGTTCTTCAACAGCTCAAATCGTAAATCTTCAACAAACTGATCAAGGCCAACATAATTTTTTTAAATGAAAACCCAGGTGATATTCCACTTTTAAGAAGTTCATATGCTGCTCACATGCGGAGCAATAACATCAGTGACAAATCATGATCACATTTCTATGACAGTGGACCAAAGGAGATCCCCACAGTTGCCAAAGAGGTGCCACTTTCTGTCTGTTCAACTCATGTAGGGATAGTCATCATAGTTTCAGCAACCAATAGCTGAAGGTATTGCTTTTGAATTTACTTTTTAAAAAAAAAACCAACGCATTAAGAATACCTTTAAAAAAATACAACAACAACAAAACATTTAACATCCATTTATGCAGAATGATGTAGTGGAGAGAATGTCTGAACCTGTTCATTTTACATTCTGAGGTGATGCTCTATCTAGAGTGACTTACAATGAGCAGAGCAGACAGAGGATCAGGACACACTGTGAGAATTTAAACCACAACCCTCCAGCTAAGGGACACTTTCTGTCACTAGAATATCCTAACTTGTAAATGATACTATTACATGTTCATATAGAGGAGAGACAAAGACAATGTTTCCACATGTCAGCAAACACCCCATCATACTGAAATAAGCATAGAATAATGTGTAAATATAAACCTGTTTCTCTTTCTGTCGCTGTTTCTCACATACATAATATACACACTTGTAATATGTGTTCAGAGTGAGTCGTCTTGGCTCACCGTGGTCTGTGGGTGAGAGGTAGATGGGCTTGGACCTGATGGGGCCCAGCGGGGAGGGAACCTCCAGCCACAGCTTGTAGCAGTTCATCCTCAGAGGCTGGATGGTGCAGGTCCAAACTCTCACGGCTTTGACAACCTGGGCCAAACAATATGTGGCTTGCCCCATCTGCCCCACCTCCTCCCCCGCCTTTTCCCTCTCCTCCATCACATCGCACGGCAGGTCCGCCCACCTGGCGAGGAGAACGTGTTGAAATGGATGAATAAGATAGCGTGCAAAAATGGGATTTCAGTGGCTTCAGGTACAGACACGTGCTGGGAGCACTGTGGGTTTGGCGTCTAACTTATCTCACGTCATGCCAAGGTCACATGTCTCTCCAGTCACTCTCGCCTTCATGTACAATAAGGTTGAAATGCAAGTAAGTGCATATCCTTTTAAGAGATAGGGAACTGAAGAGGAAAAGTTGAGGAGCAGGAGAGAAATGGTAAGGGGCAGGGCGTTGGTCAAAAAGCAACATGTAAAAATGAGCTCTCCAACATGTCTAAACATTGTTTCATTCCATCGCTGCCATACTGTTGGGGTTTAGTCATCAGTGTGCTATTCAATTCAATATTTTCATGCGGGGGTTAAAAATTCTATTGTTCAAAAACCAGAAGGACATGAAGCATGAATCATCATCAATCATTTATGTTTGAACAAAAGCAAAAAAACAAAAAAAAGTGACAGACAAACAGAATGAGAATGAGGTCTAGAAAAGGAAAAGCAATGCCCATCAAAGATGATTAAGAGACTGAGAAAAGGTTTTTATAATAAGTTCAGCATGGTACACTGTGAACGTCATGCCATAGAGAGAGACAGGCTTGACATTTTCTGGCATGGCTGACAAACAGTGTTATGTACAGCATGCAGTACATTAGTGAAATTTAGCTTTAAGGTTTTGTTTACCTGGATACAAAATTGGGCCTCGTCCACTGCTTGTTTTTCCAGCTACAGGCCATAGAGTCGATGTCTCCGTTGGTCTCACAGCTTATATCAATGGCAGCTCCTGAAAAAAAAGTGGCAAACACCCATGATCACACATCACACTGACACATCATTCATGTAGTGAGGACTTTTATCACATAATCACATTCTATCACGTGTCTCCACTTTTTCCCTGCCTTTCTCCACTGAAGTGTCCTAAAGATTAATACAAATACAAAAGAGAGGTGGAGCCAATTTGACTGCAAATAGTTAGTAAACTAATCACATTAATTAAAATTCTGTTCTATATTAGGTATTGAACCTTGATTAATGTGATTAGTAGCACCTGTGTCTACCTGCTATTTCCTGTCAAAATGGCTGCTGTGAAAAAGGTCTGTTGTGTTTGAAGATGTATATTTATGGAAACCGAAACAGTGAATTTACTTAGATTTCAGTAAAAACATTTTTTTTTTTGCCAAAACTAAGGCAAGTCTTCTCTGTTGTTTATCGTGAAGTGTTAAACCCTCACATGTAAGCATGAGTGTAAAATTCAGTGTAATATTGAGGCATATCAGCTCACCTTCCACATAGATCTGGCTGTAGGGGATGTTCCACTCCTGAGTGCAGCGCAGCAGATCATACATCCTCTTCTGTGACGGACGCACCGTGACCTGGCTGACCTGGTGGATTTGAAACAATTGGCTTAAGAGTTCTGCCTGCTTCAGTCAGTTTTTTTCACAGAAGTTTGTTCACAACAAACACACCACGAAAGAAAACTGAGCAAAGCCCTGGTCAGAGAGCTGCCTTACCCATTGGTTGACCAGGCTGTACTGGCTGTGGGGGAGCTCATGTTCGAAGTTGAGCTTCCAGACGGCTGTGCTGGCGTTGGCGCTGCGGTCGTTGAACACGCAGTACACGGTTACGTTCTCCCCGGGGCGAGCCACCAATTTCTCTGGGATGTAGCTCACCGCTGCAAAGCAACAGAAAACACACTCATTACATTTAAGGAAAAGAAAAACTTCTGTAATTAGTAGAGTGTTGTTGAAAGTTTTTTGCAGTTTCATTATATCTTTACATAATTTCTTTCTATGTAGCATACATATAAGACAGAGAAACTTCAGCAGTAACAAAAGGGAAGGAAAAAGAACTCAAACCATACCTGAGTCACTCTGTCAATCTCAAGTTTTACAACAAAGTTTTTTTTTGTAATCAGAGGAAACTTTGTCAGTGATTTTTGGTGACTAAGCCATATATTTTGCTACTGTTTATTATGTGGTTTGACTGCTGTCAAACTGTCAGACAGTTTGAGCATGATAGTCATTGCCTCTTCAGAGATAAAACTTGGTGCCCACCTATTGGCTGCCAAAGAAAAATGAGCTTTGCGTCCGCTCTTCTTCATGCACCGTGAAAAGGACTATGACTAATAAGTGAGATGGGAAGAAGCTCAGTGTCATGAGAGCAATTCTATGAATCATTCTAAAGAAGAGAAAACATTTGAAGAAAGTGAAATGTGCTAAGTTTGCCCAATGATGCACATTACATCATAAAACAAACTTACTGAACACTTCTCAACCAAAAACACTGCATGGCCGTACCAAGCTGTACTTGACTGTGTGTGCGTGTGTGTGTGCGTGTGTGTGCATGGGTTTGTGTGTACAAATGTTTCCTTAGGATCTCCAGTACTTAACATGAAGTCCTGTGGGTTTTAACAAAGCTGTGCAGCATGCATTAGTAATGACAAACCAAGCGACAGGTCTAGCAGGGTGGAGGAGGTTTTAATTATCTTTGTTGTCTTTAGATGCTATCATCATGTGAGCCAGTCAAGTCACATTTCGCATCAGTTCAGTGAGTTGACTCTGCCTTGTGGTGTCTCAGCTTTATAAGATCTAAACCGCTGCACTTATTAGTCATCATGACACACACATACACACACACACACACACACACACAAACCCCATTTACTCCAGAATGACTCAACATGATCAAGACTGCTCCTAAACAAACTCCTTGAGCAATATAATTCCCTATATGATACAGATATACTGTACAAAATTAATGTTTGGCAAACAAACACATACACATGCATGTACATTTACACACACAACACGCAAACACACATGCAGGCACACATACATCCCGTCTGTGACAATGAGCACAAATTGTGGCAGGATGCCAATCAGTTCTGCGTCATTGAGACGCACAGACGAGGATACTCCCTTGTGTTGCTTAACAGCCCTGAAGCTAACATTTGGTAAGAAATCAGTGAGGAAACAGGCCGGGCTTCCAACTGCCTGCATGGACCATCTTTAGTCTCTGATGCTGTTAAGAAATGGTCACAGCTTTAATTTGCGTTTTGTACAACACACCAGGATGTGTGTTCTTGTGATTTTCAGCCAAATTCTCACCGGGCTCAGTATTTTTAACACTGCTGATAAAAGCTGATATCTGAGTAAGGATGAATATATTGTTTGCTGCACAGAGAAATTTCTGCTGAAAGACTTTGGCTCAATGGACAGATGTGCTGCTCACTACAAGCTCCTTTTCTTTAAGGCCGCTGTCTTTTATAATTTGTAGGCGGTCACTCACCTTGAAGCTGACCTATGATTCAGACCTAATAGAGGTTAGCCAGGCTGGAGTGAGTTCTTTGTTAATGGCCCAGGCTAATGAATGTGGGCTGTCTAAGACCTGTTTTATGGTTTCACATTGACAGCACATTAAATCTACCTAGAAGATAATAGAGGCCAATGGTTGAATCATCACAGTCTGTTAATAATACTTGTCTGCAGATTCATTCAAATGAAAAACAAGTACATTTAAAGTGGTTGAGATTGTTTAAGTATGTTAACCAAAACAGTACAGGACAGAAAAAGATAAAATTGTGCAACTAAGACGACATCATTTCACTGATTGGTTTATCTGCTCCGAATGAAGGTGATCAATGAAATCGCCTGGTGTATTCTGCAGACTCCAATCTCAATCTAAAAATAAATGCCAATAATGTCCAGCTCATTGTGCATCATCCCTAATTTATAACCAATTACCTTTATCATAGGCAGTGTGCTGTCAATTTCACAGTTGCAACTGAGGTATGGATACATGATGTTACTACAAAGGGGTTCACCTTAGCATATCACAGTGGTTAATACACACGATCATTCCTTGATAGGTAATGCTCCCAGATTAGGACATCAAAGTGATAAACCTGTTCAAATGTCTCTTAGCAACAAGATGTTTCAATCAGATTAAAATCATAAGCCTGAGGTAATTTCTTGGGTAAGTTCTTCTCCAGTGTATCACAGCCTTTGGGTGTGTAAATATCAGTCCTTGTTTGTAAAACCTTTACGTACAGTACTTAGAAATAGGAACAATTTCTGTCTGTAAATGTGATGGGACAAGCTCCACTGCCTCCTACACTTTTTTTTAGCATTTTAGAATTGGACTCAAACCACGTCTGACAATCAGTAGCTTACAGTGTTAAACACCACCCACATGTGTTTGATGCAGCCTCATTTTGACAGTAGGAAGAAATTACAGAATGTAAGAAAAATGAGGTGATATATGACTACATGCTTATTTTTTTGATAATGCATTGTCTTACTCATTTATTTACACAACTGTGTATTTCCTCATATATACTATTTCTTTGCAGATTTATATATTTCTTTTCTATTTATCAACATATGTGTTGATTGATCTCTTTATTGCCCCATACTCCCCATACAGTCCCACTACACTGTTCTTACTGTCTAGGCAGATGTGGTGAGGTTGACTCCAGTCACTCCAGAGGGGGGGCAGGCCAGGGCCGGAGCAGCGGGCCTGGATGGTGTAGTTCAGCCTGGGCTTCAGATCCAGAGACACCCTGGGCTCTCTGGACACAGACACAACCTGACACAAGAGGAGAGAGAGACACACATACACAAAAATATATCATAGTGACTTCAGGATTGTTAGGCAGCTTAGAAATGAGGACTTAATATCTGTTATCACAACCTGAGTATGGATGATAGAGGACACTGTGCAGCTGCAGACTATCACCTTAATGACCCGAGTTCAAAATCGAAACTATTTTAACATACTATGTGCACACTAAATGAATATTACTGAAGCTGTGTTTTGCAGTTTTTGGCACAAGTTAAATGACCCTTGGAGAAATCATTAAAAAACCCTTTACATGCAACACATCAGAGAGCTGATTCTTACAGGGGCAGTTTTACAGCATTTGTGCGGGTGATACAGCACCTTTTTACGGTTGTAGTTCTATTGATTTTAAATCAGCCCTGAATGCAAGCAAAACCAGATGCTTGTTGTTTTCAAGTATTTCTAAAAAGGGAATCTGAATAGATGAGAGGTTTGCTTTCCATTACCACACAGATGAGCTAAAACATAAAAATTAAATTAGGTTTCTTTTGTAGCAGATATAGATCATGTTTGTCCTTGAAAACCACAAAACAAACACTAAAATCAACATTGCTACCATTTCTACATTATGGTGATATAACAGTGATGCACTTTGCTGTTTAGTTTGTTTTGTCCTTTAAAGCAAGTAAAGTTCCTCACTTCATTAGTGACTTAAAGTACAGAAGCTCTCACTATCAGTCCCACTCACAAACTTGGCTAATGTTGAGGATTCAATTAGTTTACCCTGAGCAGGGAAAATTGATTCAGCCTCTTGATGATTATTTGATCTTCAAAGCAAGCTAAATTTAGATAGCTGTTTTCTTGAGGATAAATATCTTATAGGGGAGTTTTTCACAGTCAAATGCTTCAGCTTCTAATGATGTGCCTGTATGTATACCATGCAAGTAAGTAGTATTTCAAACTAATTATTATTTTATTTATTTGTGCATGCATGCGCTCATACATTGACTCATCTTTGTCTTTTATGTCTACTTTTAGTGTATTTATATATAGAGATAATTCTAGTAAACCCCTGACATACAGGTCTTATCTGTAAAACAGATCTTTCAATAAAGGTTAAAACTAACAAACAAAATCAATATACTTTTTTTTTATTTATGCAGTGCTAATGAGGCAGTAAATAGACATTTTACTCCTGATTGCATCATGAATCTTTTGATGCACTGCTGATTGCTGAGTACACACCATGACACTGTAAAATGCAAACTGTGCCAGACATTCACACTGAATGACCAAACCTTCTGGTTAATGGAAATTTGGATTGCGTCAGAGGAGGACGACTACTGGGACAAGCAAATATTGAACGAGTCTCTGGTGGCCGACCGAGGTAATTCATCATGCTATGCGTGACTAAATTAAACATAACCTATGTAGGATTGTCTGTAATATATATGAATGTCAGTACAAACACCTGCAAAATGCTCTCTGTCAGTATATTTCATTATTTCCCTCCTTGCTGCTTTTTATGCACAATTTGCACCTATTGCAAACTAAACCTGAGAATTCCAATTTGGGACCAAAGGAAAGCATCAAGCACATCCTTGAGGCGAATGTTTGCAAAAATAAGACCTGTTACTCTAGCTTCAACATAGTGCCTGTAAAAAACATCAGATCATGTGAAAACCCTACACTGTATCATCTCCCATTCCATAACTTAATATGTTACCTAGGACTGTTAGTGATTAACGGATCAGTTTTTACCTGCCAGACTGGGTGAGTGCTGTTGGACGAATATCGGACCTCATAGCTCAGTGGGCCACTGTCAAACTGTGATGGCTCATCCCAGCTTAAAATCAGCTGGGCCTCAATGGTCTGGGTGTGTATCAGGTTGACTGGAGGACTGGGTTTTACTGAGGAATACACACACAAACATATGCATGAGAGCAGATATTATGCAAAGATACTCAAGTATTTCTCAAAAGACAAAGACACATATCCTCAGCAAAATCCATATACAATTAGCATCAAATCACATATAATCCAGTTCATAACAATCATAAAGCTGCTCCATATCTTGAGTCTCCTCTAATATTGGTTAGTATTTTCAAAAGGTTGCGAAGTCCTATGAAATACACAAATTTACAGACACAAGAAGGACAGAGAATTAAGTTTACATCGTATCCATGTAATTACAAAAGCTGATTAAACTCCATCTATGTGGTGTTTGAAGATCCGGTGTCTCCAAAATACATGGCATAACAGTGCGTCTAAGGGCGTGGACACAGATAGTGTCTTTTTTCCTGTAGGATTTCCCATGGAATCCTATGGTAAGTGACCGCTTTCCGCACTGTGGCAGCTCTTTAAAAAGTGCTGGACCTGGCACTTTTGAAAGGAAACAGCTGAACTTCGTCAGAAAAAAAGTGCTACGACATTAACCAGCCAAATAACCAGCTGTCATGTGAAGAAAGAACAAGGAGATGGAGGTGAAAATCAATTTGAAAACAAAGTGATTAGCATTGGAAACAGGTGGGATCATCTTATCCCACTGGCAGAAAAGCAGTATTTTTAACACTGAATATGAAACTGAAGGACTTAGTCGTGTTGTGTTTTGGCAGTGGAATAATGAGGGCCAGTGCGGATACTGTTTAAACAAGAAAGAGATCTGAATGAAAAATGCATAGTTACAAGGAGAAACATCAAATGTGGATACCACAGCATTACAAGTCACTTTCCGTCTTGTGTCAATTCAGCCAAAGAGGTTTTGTACAGCAAACAACATCGTATGGAAAGTCCTGCTCCATCACTGTGGAGACCTCACAGCTCCAATGTGCTTGTGTGCACATACATGGACACACACACACACACACACACACACCAGGCTACAACCCAACTGCTCTCAGCTGTACTCGAGTCACGCCAGCGCTTCTCAGCTGAATAATGCTGTTTGAGGACTGAATGTACCATTTTCACCTTCTCTGTCCAGACTCATCGTTGGAAAATTGGGGGAATTTAAAAACTTTGAGGAGCCCTTCATCATCTTCAAAGCATACATAGTTGACTTTATTCTCAGCACTCTAATGCCAGTAATAAAAAACAGCTTCAGAGAAAAGTGAATGCCAGTAATATGCTGCTCTCATGGCTTACTGTACTGGACCAGACCTGAAACATTAACTCCATCTTGTCTTCCGGACGAGAAGTAGAGTTATGGTTGGTGTCATCAATCAATAACAAGACCATTCTCACTCTTATCAACAAGCTTTGATAGTCATGTATTGACATCAGTCCAAAAAACTGACGGGGACACTGAAGGGTGGATGTTGTGTGACTTACTATAACAAGAAATCTGGAGACTTTTAGACAGATAATGTAGCCATTAAGTCAATGAGGAGCAGATAATTCATCTTGATGAACACGGCTGCAGAATGAGGCTTTGATTCTGAGAGGCTGACACCAAAACCTGACATTAATGGAGCGTCAGGCTGTGTTGTCACCGATAAAAATCCTACAATTAAACTCCATTGTAGCTGTGCTGGAAATATCTGATTCCATGTTGTCTACATATGTCCGGTTATCTGTGGGAGGAAATGCACCACCAGACAACAAGATGTACCCAAGAATGGAAGGTTGCCAGTATAGCCAATAGCTGTTTTTGATAGTGTTTTAAAGTTTTTATGGAAGAAAAATGTCTGGATCCATGACAGGGAAAAAAAAAAAAAAACTCTTCAGCATCAGTGAAAAAAAAGAGTGAGTTAAAGACTGAATGAAAACATCCCTCTCTTACCGGGTCGGGCCGGGATGCTGAGCAGGACCGGTGGAGCTGTGGCGTTGGAGATGCTGACGGTCACCACGGTGACAAAACTTGTGTTGACATCAAGAGCCACGGAGCACAAGAAGGAATCTTCTGCTGCACAGACTATGGGATTATCAGGATTATCGCCATCCCCATCGCTCAGCTCTGTGTGCTCATTATGGGACCTGCGAGAGGACAGGGGAAAGATTTCATTCACTTTCATCCACCTTTTTTTTCTTTTTATGTGTGTGCATGTGTGATTTCTGCCACACTGCATTTTATACTTTGTACTACAGTACTACAGATCCATAATGCCATAATTTGGGCTCATAAAATGTTGTGTCTTGGTTTTACGTTTATCCTCTTGTTTACTAGTTTTATGTATTTCTTGATGCACTTGGCTTGCATCCTGTTGTTTGTTTACCTCTTATCATATCTTATTTAATGTATTTTATCTGTACAAATGAAGTTTATTGTTATTAATCTGTCTCTCTTATCAAGTGTGTGTTAGATCAGCTGTGAATTGGTCTCTTTCTCCCTGACACTGCAAGCCAGTGAGATATCACACAGGGCTCCCCACGGGTACGCCATGTAAACACACACACACACACACACGCGCGCGCGAAACTCATGCTGCGCATGATGTAAAGGTTGCCATTCAGATCACACCTACAGGGATGTGAACAGATGCAGCGCGCACACACAAACACACCCACACAAACATGGACTGAGTGAACAAAAACGGACTCGGACACACACTTCCATCTTTGCCCTTGGATCCAGAACGTGTCTCTCGGGATAAAAAGCTGCATAACATAAAAAGACATAACAAGCAGGATGATGAGAGATACTGTTAAAGCAGTTAACAGGTTATAAGATCATACTCACACCAGGCGCTGCAAGCTAATTGCCATCAAGCCAGCATCCAGCATGTCCGACAGCGGGGCGCGAGACTTCAGGTCACAAATTAAATTTTCCCAGTTCTCATCAATTCTGCACAGGATGTCCAAACAAGTGCCTGAAAAGAAATCCATTGTGCATGTTAGTGGCACCCACAGTGCCAGCTGCAAAACCCATTAACATTTACAGCAGTGACTATCACCTTCGCCTAATGAAGGCTTCTAAGAAGAGGCCTCGTCTGAATTTTCTGAGAAATGAACCCTTGTTTAGAAGCTGAATGAATTAAACAGAGAGAACGGTAGCAGTGGGATAGTGGGCCAAAGGCAGTATTTTAGCTGTTGACTCATCTTCAGTGTTTTAATGGAGTTCACATTCAAAAAAAAATACCTTAAGGCAAAAGAAGACACTGTCAGAGTTTGATCATAACTTTATATTGGCTATAATGTCAGACCAAGGGTAAATTTAGAAAACTGACTCCTCATGCTTTGGACTTAATCCTTGAATTAACCTGTATACACACTATCAGATTTGTGTGTCTATAAATTGTGTTAGAAACACTGTTAAGAAAAACTTAACAGCACTGATCTGAGACCAGTTTAATTAAGTCTGGCTAAAATTCATACAGATATTTTAAACTTCTACTGGTCTTAGATCAGTGCTCCTGTTCTCACCAAAGAGGTGACACATCATTGAATTATACGTCACCTCTTTATTATTAGAAGCTTTACACAAACTGTATGGACACTGTGTTGTATGTGTGTGTGTGTGTGTGTGTGTGTGTGTGTGTATGTGTGTGTGTGTGTGGCGGGGTTGAATACCACCTCTCTCTGTCTAAATACCACACAGAGGCTTCAGCAGGGACAGAGCAGCCCTTTAGCCCCCCAGTTAATTATCCTAGCATGGTTCTGAATCTGGAATGACTTAGCTAATGACAATTGATCAGGATGCATCATAGCACTTTACAAATCGATCTTTCTCCCCTTGCAGCTGTCTTGTCACAATTACCCTGCCGCTGCCTCCACTGACAATATCAAGTATGTGGTTTATAAAACAATTACAAAGCCTCACTTTAAATGGATCTTATTTGCTCTATAAACTGACTCTTTTTTTTCACTCCTTCCAGTCTTGTTGGAGGAAGTGATGCTGCACCATTGGACCACAACAGGATGTTCGCATGAATCAAAAGATAGTGATATTTCCTAACTAGGAAGATCAATTGGCCTGAGTCTGTGGGAGTGATAAATGGAGTGGTTTGTTGCTCATGAGCCAGACTATCTAGTGAATTGATCACAGCACCAAACTCATGCGGTCTGAGGTGGACCACATGAAAGGCCATTAAAGTCTTATAAATAAGCTTGGCAGGCTGATCTTTGGAGTCATCTCTATCAGCGACAAGCAGCAGACGCTGCCGGCAGAATCATGAGTCTCAGTCACTACAGTCTGCGGTGCTCCTGGTAAACAGCATCTGCATCCACGCAGCATTTCCAACATCTTGTTTTTTTTTTGTTCCAAATAGACGAGGCTGATGGCTTGATTTGCTGAAACCTTGGGTTTGAATGGCACCGTGAAATAAACTGAACTGCCTGTTTTTGAATCTTTTCCTTTCCCCAAGTATCGAGCATCAGTCCACAATCTAAAACCATACTGTATCCACTTCCTTTAAACACTAGTTGCTGATTAAAAATAGGGCGATTTTATTTCTTTACAGTTACTATATGACTGTGCCATTTGCAGACATTAATGTACTAATACAGATGCATTCCTTAAGTATGAAATAGCCTATTAATAACAATTGTAGCCATGGAGCAACTAAACAGTATGTGTGTCTCTACTGCCATAGTAGCTGTTGTGGGAGATGTGAAAGTCTTAATACGCACAGGGATTAATTATTGGAAGAGACCAGGAGGCAAATGTGTCACACTGCCCCTTGACTTCCACTCCTGTAGATAAATTACAGTATGTATGTCTTGTATGGTAATATATCATTTGGTTAAACTCTGAATTGGCT
>OMLF01026630.1:6139-22139 GCA_900302615.1 Holocentrus rufus | reverse complement strand
CCTTGTTCATTTTTTTTTTTTTTTGTCTAAGCTCCTCCTAAATTAGTAAAAAAAAAAATAAACTAAAATAAAACAAAATGTCTCCTCCCTGTACTGGAATGTTGCTAAAGGCTTTTCTTATTCTCAGTAATTACACTCAGGCTGGCTTAGCTAAAGGAAGGAAGACCTGTTCTAGGGTTAGGTTAAGGTGAGGACAATTTCGGGAAATCCTGTGTGATGAAATCATCAACACACAGTGTAAACTGAATCGCTGAGAGTAAAAGTCTGCTTCCTTTGTCCTTTACATTACTTTATTTTTTGGTTCCCTAAAAGACTTTTGCAATATCAACTGCCCTTTGTGAGACATCTTGCGTGTTGTTTTTTTTTTTTTTTTAAAGAAGGGGCAACAAATTGACTCACAACAGTCCCTGTCTGTATCTGTCTGTAGCATTTATAAAATGAGAAAATGAGTGTGAGGGAGACAAACAGACAAAGACATTGTTAGTGCGGATTTATCTCAACCCGGCTGAGAAGCATTGTGTTGGTTTGACGGTTGTCGGCGGACATGGCACTGTCATTATAGTGTGCTGTGCTTGTCATGTTGGCAGCAGTAACATCCTGAGCTGTACACAGGGGAAGCCTGTCCGCTATATAACTACGTGGGATGTCGATATGATGTCAAGGAATCAAGTGCCAACACTGTTATGTGACTGCTGTGTTGTACTGGCCTCCACGGTACTGGGAGATCACATGGGCTGACCCACCATGCCCACATTTACCTCTTCAAAACACATGTATCATTTACAGTAAGTGCCATGGAATGAAATGCATGCAATTAACAGCAGCTGAAAGAGTGGAGGCTTCAGGGTTTGCACTATAACCTTGTTATATCACACTGAATTGCTCCATTTAGAGGACTTTGACATTTGTGGTTAAATTTTGCTTGCCCCTGTTGCTTATTCACTCTTGAAAATATTTTTTACTCTCATAATCATTTTCAGCAAAAAAAAAAAAAAAACTATAGAAAGATTATCTTTTACTTCCGGCTGTGAATGGGTTTCCTTTTTATCTATAAAAGCAACAGAACTAGCACAGTCTGGGGTAAGCTAGCACGGATCCTAAAAGATAGCTGTGATTTTGAGTTGGACGTGGAACTCACCGTGGGAGAGTAAGACAATATGTAGCAGGAATGTCAGCATTGTAGACCGAGTCCTGTTGAGAGAGAGAGAGAGAGAGTGTGAAAGAGGGATGAGGATAGAGAGAGGAAGTGAAAAAGATTGTATAATGAGGAGGGGGAAGTTAGAGGCAAAAGAAAGATAGAAAAACAGAAAACCAGAAAGAGTAACAGGTGTAGATATTAGAGATGTAGGGGGGGGGAATGAGCAAATGATTGCAGTTAAAAAAGAGTCAGTGAGCGAGGGAGTCAGGTGTTAGGGGAGGAAGTGACGCTGGGAGAGAACGAGAGGGTGAAGAAAGAAAGTCAGCTGAATGAATTAATTCATCTCCAGAGAGCTGGAATGTGGTGGGTGTCGCTGTCGGCTCACATGCCAGAGTCACCAACCCGGTGCCAGCCAGGGACTTAAGTCACACTTCCACAGTAGAGTGGAAGAACTGGTGGACCAACTTCAACAATTTGTAAGCCGTTTGCACTGAAAGTAGTTTACATTGCCCAGTGAAAGTGAAAACAAAGTTCTGCCTGTGTTTGCTCATGGGCTTTCAAACTCAAACTTTTAGAAAGTTGCAGGTGTAAAATATGCAATTATAAAAAATCCCACTGTTGGGTGGGGGTAAGATTAAACAAATAACTTATGTCAGTATAGTTTTGCGCTAAATTTGTCTTCATATGTGAAGCAGTACTTACATTGTAGCATTCATAGCTTATGGAGCATGGCCTGGACTTTGGCTGGGATGAATCTCACTGAGGGAGAGAGAGAGAGAGAGAGAGAGAGAGAGAGAGAGAGAGAGAGAGAGAGAGAGAGAGTGAGAGAGCTGTCAGGAGTTGTTTGAAGTGATGATTCGTATTAAATATAAGGCGGTTGTGACTCCAGCGCAAGTTGTGATGTCAATAGGACAAACGATGTCTGGGTAACACAGTGAAGAAAAAAACAAACAAAAAAATGGTGTAATGGGGAAACAAAAAGCTGTTGCTCATAATATTTGGCACTTCAGGGTTTTCTGCTCGACACCGAGGACCCAGACAGCACTACATCTAAACCTCACAGAGAAATAAAAGTACAGAGGCAATTTTACAGGCAGCATTATTAGACAACAAAACATCTCTAAGGCAAATTCCATTTCACACAGACGTCCCTCGCTGTTGAACACCTCCCACTCTCTGGTCCCTTCACTCCAGAGCGGTTATTCATTCACGGCTGAAGAAACTAAATTCTGGCATGCAGCGCAACAAAAAATGACTTTGGAATATCATAGTTCTCTCATATCATATCATAGGTCTCTATTCTGTCTCCATGTGTAGGAGTCATTTTCAATACCAGTGGCACACAGTTCTAGATAACAACAAGCTATTTGCTGTTTATTCACCTGAGAGGCTGAAAGATGCACCTCAAAATTTCTTCTTAAATATGTTAAACCACAAATGTCTGGTTAAACCAATCAGTATTTCTTCTCTAATTAAGACCCTGTGTGCTTAATTTTGATTGGCATTGGCCCATTACACCTGTTTTTCTTTATGTTCAAATTCAGCTGCCAATCATACAAAGGGGGGCGGGAGTTATGAGTACCCACATTGAGTTCTCGCCGCAGCCCGTTTTTACACAAGAGAAGTCAGATTACTGTTAATTATAAGTTTATATCCTTATGTGACCCCCAAAACAAGAGCAGAAAGGCATTAAGTTGATATGGTGTAACTTAACACAGGCCAGTGACCACATCCATTAAGTGATATGCTGGATCAAAACAAACAGCATGATGCCTAGAACAGCACCAGGAGCAGCTACCATGGTGACACCTGCAGGGTGTGTATACGTGTGAGCCTGCATGTGGAGTGTGTGTGTGTGTGTGTGTGTGTGTGTGTGTGAGTTCCACCCATGGCATTTCTGCTGCAAACAACACACTGGCACTTGAGCACACACTGTCAAAAACAACAGATAAACCAGACAAAATGACCAAATGTTAGGCAGCCATGAGGAAAGAGTACATAAAATGTAAAGAAGACAGTACACATCTCTTCTATGGTTGTAACTAGACCTTTTTCCCACTCATGTGCCTGTCATCAGCCCAGCTGAGCAAAACAAACACTCCTGAATTACCCTCTCTCACACACAGCCTCTGTGATAAGTAATGGCCCATTATAATGTTGACAATAGCAAAGGTGCCATGTGTCTATCTCCCCATGCTGCATAAATATGCAAAGTGGAGAAAAATAACGGAAAACATCTGTGATTTCCATTAACGGGAACATGGCAGGTTATGACCGTATGACTAAACTACTGTGGGGCATTCAGGAAATTGTGACCTTGGAATTGCAAGGTTCAATCAGACTTTTTTTCAATCAGAGTTATCATCCCATTCTTAATGTCTGAGCATTATTTCTCTTACTAAAAAAAAACAAAAACAAAAAAGCAACAGCATTTGGAGATTAAATATATATAAAAAAGAAATTTAATCCCAGAAACAGACTTTCAGCTTAGTATTATGAAGTTTTAGTTCCTATCCGATTCAAAGACCAATCAAAACTGACCTTTCAGCCACATCCTGTCAAATGCTTACTAATGTAGAAAATTAGTTAGCATTTAACAGAATGCTGAAAGTGGAACAACGGTGGCAAGAGCCAGAAAAGCCAGAGAGCCTTCTGCTGCTTCTATTTACAGAGCCTAACATCAAAGGACCCAGAATAATATAATTTCCAAACACGTTATCTCTCCTTGTCTAGTGATGAATCTACAGTGTGAGGGTGTAATATCAGCTTACTCCTGTTCAGTGGTTACCATTACAGTTAATGCACCAAAACTCATATGACACCTGGATGTTGAATGGAAATTCCTATCAGTATGCCTATTCTATGTTTAGCTCTGGGATGAGTTTAACCAAGATGTGTAGCTTGTATCATGAATCACTACTTTTTAATCAGAGGTTGAGAACAGATCAGATGTAAACAACAGTGGATAAGGAGTACAAAAATGTGTGGAAAACATACTTTGGGGCAAGTAGCCAAATATACAATCCCATCCTGGTCAGTGTATCCCTGAACTGATGTATGCAAAGGTTTTGTTTGCAGTTAAAGTGAAATCAATTTATGAGGTGAAATTTCATGTGTGGAAGCTAAGATTATAGCTCTTGTTCACAGCAGCCACTGTGACAAGAAATAGTGGGTAAACACAGGTGTTACTAATAACATTAATTCAGGTTCTATACCTAAATAGAACACAACGTTAATGAATGAGATTAGTAATACCTGTGTTTACCTCACTGTAAAGACTCTGTTGCACTTAAATGGAACAGAACCTTCATTCGTGTGATTAGTAACACCTGTGTTTACTCTGCAAAAACAGCTACTGTGATTACAAGAGCTCACGATTTACAATTCAAATATAAGACATGGCAAAATTGGTGCAGTCTGGTCATATGCTAAAAAAATGACGTGATAATTACATTTTACATTTAAATCATCCACTTTCTCATGAAAACTGAGGTTCCTCCACTGTAAACTGTCATACAAAACCTCACAAAACGTAGTTAAACCCAGGCTATTCTCTTACCTCTGTTTGGACACTGTTAAAAAAAAAATCTAATTTTCCCTGAGGATTTTGACATTTTGCCTTCACAGTGCAGCTTGCAGGCCTTGTTGAGCTTAATGCAAGCTTTGATTTCACCATCTGCCATGTAAAATCTTTGATGCCTTGTATCACAGAGCTGCACTCTGCCACTGTAAAACCTTATAATCTCATGATGACGGAATTGTCTTAGTCCACAGGTGTACTGTGATGCATTTGTAAAGTAATGGGCACTGCTCCTTGTGACTGCCTTTGCCTCTGCCTTGTCTCCTCTGACTAAAATAATTCGCTATAGATCAAAATAACTCCATTGTATATATTTCCATTGTTTTCCTACAGTCATGGCAGTCTCTGCCCCTCCTGAATGCCCCCCTGAGGAACTCCACCAACCCAACTATTCATCCTGGGCTGACTCACGCTCACTGCGGTCCAGGCTGCACTCGGAGGCGCGCCGGAGCTTGTTTCCCCGGCACGCCTTCAGCACTTTGAACTCCTGACAAGTAGTTGGCTGTTTCTGAGGAAACAGCAAATATGCGAGATCGATGTTAAAGCGCTGTTGAAGCCATTTAGTCACCAGCGTCTGTGTCCCCACCGTGACAAGTCTCCATTCAAGACAAGCGCCCTCAGGAAAAGGACCTCATAATTAGGCTACAAAAGTTATTATATGACAGGAAAACGATACTTTGTTATAAGATTATGAAAGCTTTAGGAGCGAAAGATGCCATAAAATAAAGAGCAAAATGGAAAAGTAATTGATGTAACTGACAGATAAGTATAGGAAAACAGATGAAAAACAAAAGGAAAACGCTCAAAGAACAAACAAGAAGTGTGAGATGTGCTACGCAATCATTTGGGGCATACAGATTCAAAAATGACTAGAGAAGAAGAAAAGCATCAGCAATAAGAAAAACATTCAAGCTTTCAGACGGTCAGAGGTGGGTAGGTCAATCATTTCGCACCTCTGCGCGAAATATCTAGGGAATGCTGCTCCCTAAGCTTGGTAGTGCATCATGTATGAGAAACAGACGGAACTGTGAGAAAAAGTAGTTGGGGATTGGAATATGACTGCTCCTTACTTTGCTCCAGTAGGTCTTTTGTGCTTTTGTGTCCCGGTTTCTCCAAGTCGCAGGTAGCCTAAGTTTGAATCCTCACTGAAAAGATCTGTGCTCCCGTCTCAGAGCCGCCTGTCCATGGATGAGTTTCTGCCGGTATAATGATGCTGGAGAGTTGTTCCCAGTGACAGAAGTTGCGTTTTCACTTTTCACACACCCACGTTTGCTGCAGATTCACTGACGTAGAGCTCCGCTCATCTGAGGGTCTCGGCATGGGGAGCTGAGACTGACTACTGCTGAATGAAGACTGAGGAGAGAGAGGGGGGGAGTCCGCTCATACGGCGACGTACTAGCCCACAGAGCCCTACCCACATTGGATCTAACGCTGCATTCAAGGACTCCTCCTAAACTCCAACTTCTGAGTACTACAGATTACTCACGCGGCTTCCCCCAGCATTCAAGTGCCGTGGATGAAAAATAATGACAAAATGGCTTGTTTGCTTCTGTTGTTTGTTTGTGTAAAATAAATAAATAAATAAATAAATGGTAGGCTATAGAGAGGTCTGACAATGCATGTATGCACTGGAATGCATGTATACTGTCCCATAATGTTGTACACGAATAAATAAACAAATAAATAAATGCCATAGCTCTAATATGACACAACCAAAATATGTATCAGACAAGAACCTAAAAGTAGGTCTACTTCAATGTGCATCAAAACATTTTAACAAAAACAGCAGGAGCGATCAACGAGGCTCGTCTTTTTTTTTTTTTTTTTTTTTTTAATACAAAGGATGCCCAGCAGTTACCGTATAAAATAAAATTCAGCCTCTGCGGGTTTCAGCCCTTCAATGTCACATCTCGGCGTATTGCTTCTGTATTTTGGGTGCGCGGTACCATATTAATTTACCTCCCAGTGAGGTCAACTGCGGTCAAGATTTTCCCCAGCACCTGAACGCAGCACAATACAAGCGTAACAACCGACCATTGCAACCCAGGCAGGTATTATTACCTATCATTACTTGTGCACGCTCCAGCACATCATCTGCGGTTTGAGACCCTGTAGTTCATGTTGGCTTCATCTTCTCAAGTTCGGTTGAAGTCATTTCTTTTTTTCTTTTTTTTTCACGTTAATTAGCGTTGTATTGATTGTCACGATGCTATCCTACCTAAGCTGGGTGACCTCACCAAGGATGATGTCATGCAATGAAACAACAAAAGTGCATGGAGAACATGATGGTGTGGCTCACATAGAAACACTTGTAATCACAATCACACAGGTGGCTCAAATGACATGAATGCATGTCATCTTAGGCTACTCATCTGAAAGGCAGCAGATTCACAGTGTCCTGCAAAACCATTGCATCAACTGAAGTCATTTTTCAGCAGTTAAGAAAAACCTAGTGATTCCCAATAATATCTGGAGATTTCACAGTGAATTAGCAAAGATGTTGCTGGTTATATTTACATTCACTTGAAACACCGCTGGAGGCAAAATATACATGGGCTAATGATAGGTTATTTTTTTAAACAAGGCTGATGCAAATGTGCTCTTTACCATTGCTCTTATATTAGTCTTGGAGCTGGCTCTCTGTCTGTCTGTCTGTCTGTTGATGATAAAATAAAATGTTGGCAAGAACACTGAATTAGGAAACAACATGATAGTGAATGTTTCAAGCTCCCCCCTCTTCTCTTACACACATCCTCTTCCTCCAAGAAGCTGTTTTTATCTGCCTTATTCTCTCTGTCCCTCGGTAGTACAGAAAAAAATAGCTTACTTCTGTGGAACTACGGAAATGACATTATCTAGAAGTCTACGTCAGCCTCAGAAATATTCCAGGGGTCTATCACAAAAACATTCCTTGTCAAACATATGGCAAACTGGAGTCACAGGGAGGCTATGCATGGGTAAAGTGTGAGAACACTGAATTTTTCTTTTCCAACCTAAATTTCAGCAAAATGCTTAATACATATATAGATATATAAAGAAATAGATGCAGTGCCCCTCAAGTGCATCTAGAAGCTGGATTTGTCCCACAACCTCCACTTCCCTCAGCCACTCCTCTGTAGGTTCCTCCAGCATCTTCTTTCATAAATTATACATTAAAGTTATGATCTGTATTTTATTTAACCATAAACAATCTGGGCATATCACATGTTCTTGAGTTTTTACTTTAATATGTCTTTTGTAACTCTCAAAACCCAAAGATATATGTTTATATGGGGTAAACAAACACAAGACACAAAAACAAACCTGCTACATCCTCAAAAATACTCAAAAAATGGAGCCTGACATTTGTGTCTTTATTCCTGCTTTAGGGCGTTGGTAATGAATTATTATGGTGTTACATCAGTCTTGGCCAGAGTACATTACATTCCTTGATTGCTGTCTTTCAGATTTTGAGATCAGTTTGTGGATGGTGTGCATGCAACCAGGCACAATGTTTTGTTTTTGTTTTTTTTTGTTTTTGTTTGTTGTTTCTGTGTATATAAGAGCCTCACATTTGTCTTAGCCTTTGTGCATCAGTACAGACCCCAGGTCCCCCAGCATGTGATTTGTATATGTAATATGTATTGTCATATGATGTGCTATTGACTCACAGACATTTTGTCATATACACGATACAAAAAGCAACCACAGAAAAGCAGACATCCTACTTGATTTCACAATAAAACAAAAGCTATGGGAAAAGAGATTGAAGATCTTAGATGACCCTTTCTCTGTGTCACCAACATTACTCACTCCACTCATGTCTGCTAAACTTGCTGATTTGTCATTTCATGTTAAATTCATGCAAACGGCTACATCCTATTAACAAGCTGTCCACGGCTTGTGAATAGGCCTTAATTAAGACTTACGAAAGCACTGTTTAGACTTCTGGGTGCGAGCTGTTCTTGACTACCACAAAAGTAAGGTAATGTTGCTTTTACAAATCATTCCATATTCACAGAAAAAAACTGGTGAATGGACACTGCATCTACTGAGAATAAGCTGTTAAGGCCCAGAGGTTCAGAGAAAGCAAGGGAACATATATGTATGAAAGAAAAGGTGGACATACTGTGAATGAGCTGAGAAAGAGATGAACACATTAAAAGTACCTGCAAGGAAAGCGGGCTCACAAAACATCTGCTTTAAGTCACAGTTGCAATTACCAGCTGAATCTCCATAATTGAAACTTCACTTTTTTTGCATATTTATTTATCCAGGCAGATAAAGAACAAATCATTAAATACATAGATACCTGTTTATCACATCTTCCTATTTGGTGAATGCTCACTGGACCTAGCATTGGCATAAGTAATGGCTGAGAATAAAGGTAAGAATAAAACCTTTCACACAAACATAATCCTCACTACCTTAATGGAAGATGCTTAAGGATATTCTTAGCATTGCAATAAAGCTTAATTCAGATGGAGAGATATTCATAATTGGCCTCTCTCTCTCTCTCTCTTTTCTCTCTTTCACTTTCTCTCTCCCTCTCTCTCTTTTGCAGTCCTTCACTGTGAATGAGTGTTAGTGTGAGCAAATGATGACATGTACATCAAGTCATCTATCTGTCAGTGGGAATCTTAAGGAAATAGTGCTGCTGATTTTCTCAACCAGCAATCCCTCACCTCTAAGTCAGCTTGTTGCTTTCTTTTGTATGTTTACTGACTATACACAGTGGAATGTGACAGGAAAAGTGGGAGATAATGGGGGGCCAACATGATACAGATGTTTGTCTCATACTGTTGGAAGTATTTGTTGCAGTGTATTTGACCATGGCCTAAGCTCTAGAATGTCCTTAAGCCAATACTCACTTTAGTGTTTACAAAGTTGAAGCATTTTACATTGTGTAATGGCATCACATCCTTTGCCATACTGGTCAGTTTCCATTCCACAGAGGCCGATATGGCCTATTTACACTGCCTATTTGTCCATTTGGCCTAAAAGGGCTTGGTTATGCTATATGGCTGTCAGCTGCAGGCACAGACTTTATTATTAGCCTTCACTGGTGTGATTTAAATTTTCAGGTTCGGTTTGGTACCCCCTAACAATTGTATATGTGTGTGTGAGTGTTTGTGTGTGTGTGAGAGTGAGTGAGAGAGAGAGAGAGAGAAAGAGTGAGCGTGTGCCCACCGTCACCGTCAGACTTTATGACGTAGAAAGGCGTCTTTGCATGTGTCCCTACGTTTGGCTGTGTGAAGGAGGAGATTTATCTCCGTATAGATTCCCCTCATCTGCGTCATCATGGAGGTACATCATTACACAGCCCACTGATTTTTATACTGATGGATTTGGCTCCTTATTTTCAGCAGCAGCCTGGCAAACCCTGCTCTGGGTACTGCTGCACTGACTGTTGGCACTTGGACACTAATTTGATTTCACACACATCCATAAATCTCTTGTGCGCAGGAGAACACACTGGGAACCAATGTTTCCTACTCTCACAATTATATTTTATGTGCCTTGATAATGTATAACTATGTTATAACCATTGCCAAGAGCTTTAGGAGTGTATGTTGACTGTGTGTATGAATATGTATCTTAATGTGTGAGAAGTATCAGCTTCAAATTATCTCAGGTAACATGAAAAATGTATTGTTTTGAGTAGGTATACTTCTCATCAGTTTTCTATCAGCCATACCACAGATCCTCCAAAGCTCTGCAGTGTGTAGGTGTGTGCAAATTCAGCCAGGCAAGTATTAGGACAGGCATGCTGAGGAAAGTGTGATACCAGCAAAAATGCTAAATTAAGTTAAAAAAAAATAGAGTTGAGGAGGCTGGATAAATGGGCTTGTTTGTTTGAACGCTGAGCTCTAATTCATGACCATGCTTTTGAAGCTCATTTGGTTTGGCCCATTATTGGTCCTCTATAATATAAGATTGTGTATGATGATGACAAAAATTAAGGATATTTCCAATCAGGTTGTATTTATTGGAAAACTTGCTGAATTATTATAATATTATATGAGAATTACACAATAGATAGATAGATAAAAACTATAATTGGAAGTGCATAAAAACAAAGCAAGAAGGCAGTGTCACTAATAACTGTAACTTTCCTCACCATGTCGACATACTGTGGAACGTCTTACAATAACACTCATATGCACCTCGAATCGATATTCATGGCTTATAAGGCATTCCTGCAATCCCTGGCCTCTAAAACAATATTCTGACACCACCCCTCAAATCCATCCCGACTAAATATAACACAGAAATGATGGAAGAATGTGGAATGCATGGCCCACGATCAGGTTAAAATGCACGCTTCAGTGATCAGAGAGATGGACCCACTTGCGAGACAGACCGCTGGAAGGGGAAACACATCGCATGGGCACCATGCACGCATTTCAAATGAAGAGATGACATCATTCCCTCCGCTAACATCATCCCACCCAGTCTGCAAGATGACATCATACTCTAGGTATGTAATCGTCCCGTGAGGATGGTTTCGTGGTGCATGCAGGTCTCATTAAATATTCATGAGCGGCTTCCCCCGTCTGAAGCGCTGCACGGTAGACCCGGAGGATTTGTCAAGGGAAAAAAGCCTGTTTCATTTAGCTGAGATGATGTGGTGACTGCAAAATAAATACTTAATAATAATAAATAAACACATAAACAAACAAATAAATAAATAAATAAGTATTCCTCTGAAAATCTGAGATGTAACTGAGTGACATACAGCAGATGACTCAACATAGCACTGTGCTACTGTGTAATGATGTCACCGATAAATATTGTGGCTTGTTAGTGGCTAGTTCTGCTTGATTGATTGATTAATTGATTTTGGTCTAGTACTTGTACTATTACTAATATTACTTGGGCTTATTTAAACATTTTAGTACTCACAACTACAGAAATAAATAAATAAATAAATACAAAAAAAAAAACTAGTCTAAAAAAGAAAGAGCACATTTTCCTTCAGCACCATGTGTTTCGACATCAGAAGGCATGACAAATGGTTGGGTGTGGACCTGGGATGAAAACCTGCCATAGATATGAGAAAATAGCTGTCAAAATACAAAATTGGATATTTTGAGGGTAAACAACAAAGTGTTTTTAGAGAAGATTTACCAGCTGGAGCTGAGGCTGAATGTCCTCTGGCATCCATGAGTTTGCGCAGCTATGAGCGTCAGAGGGCTGTAAATCACTCACCTCTGGTAGATATATCTGGTTACTCCTGGCTGATTGCACACCGAATCAGAATACCCATGTGAGTTGTGTGACTGTAATCACTGCTGTTTTGTTGTCACCTGATAACCAATACACTTCTAGCCCTAAATTAAAAAGAGGAGAGGAGACGAGAGGGCAGGTGATGTGCTGACGTAAAACTAACTGTTACGCTAACATTACGATGAGTTTTTAGGGCTGTCAGTCCATACCTCAAGCACAGGCACATACTTTTGTCTTCTCTTTTCTCTTTTGCCTGCACTGCTTAACACACACGTAATTTTATACATGCCGACTCGTTTTCTATTTTGTGGACAGGCCTGTCATCATCCCACCAAAAAGAGAGGGGGCATAAGAAGCTTTTTTACCATCTAGAGCATAAGCGGTCATACTAACTAGTCAGAAGCAGTTAGCTATGTTGATTTAAAGTGAAAACTTGCTAGCTACCTCTTTTTACTGGAAAATAATGTCAACTAATATTAGTTAATCATGTTTGCTAGTTTCAACTAGAAAAGTAAACCTGGTTTCTGTCACATGTTGGCTAATAGTGAGGTTGCTAGCGCTAGTAAACATAAAACAGCTGGGTATATCACATTATGAGTTGAATTTCAGCCTTGAAATCCCATGAAGGTGCTATTATTAATGAATTATGTTGTAGGCAGGAAACACTGCGGCAAGCTAGAGAAACAGACCAAACTGTTGAGGATACAGGTGCATAGAGCTTCAGGTGAGGTCCTTATCATGAATTATAGTGTGGAATTATAGGAAAACATCAGCATTAAAGTTAGCTAGGGGGAGCAGTTGTGTCCCGAGGGTTAGGGTTAGGGTATGCCTCTGTGCTCCAACACCTGTGACAGAGAGACAGCAGGAATGAGTATAAAAGGTTGTCACCACCTAGCAAGGATGCAATGCCAAAACTCCCAATGTACACCATAAAAAAGATAATGAGCATAACCTTTGCCTTTAATCAAATCTGACCTTTCTTTATATGTGTCAGCTAACCTTAAACTGAAAGAGAGGGGAAAAAAATCAGGGCATTTTTCTTAATTTGCAGCTGACTTTCCACAGCTGACCCTGCCAAAAATGCCGTAGCAGAGTCAGGATAGAATTAGTCATTGCCAGTTTTCACAAGCATATTTGCCCTATATGATCATCTTTATTTGAAACAATGTGTCTTTTGAGTGTTATTTTTGTGTGACATTTTTATAAAACTAGGGTACTTGTATATCCAGTAAAGATATTAACATTTCTAGTTCGGTTGCTAAGTTGCTTGAAATGAAACCAGTGAGCTTTGATTTTTCACAGTTCGACCTCACCTCAAGTAGATGGCAATGGACTGTTTGTCACTGTTTCCCGCTGATAGTCATTTGATTTTATCCTAGGTTGTGGCTTCAGTCCACAGAAATCAACCCATCTGATCCATCAATAACCTGGAATAAACATTCTGGATTGAAACAGCTTGAGATGGCCGAAGCATGTGAAGAAACAGAGAGAAAAGGCCAGTATGCTTCTGTGTACTGCTGGGCTTTTGTATCTCATGGTGCAACTTCAGCACAGTGACCCTGCTCTGTTGTCACCCAGTGAAGCTGACCACTCAGAGTCCTGGCAGTCTTCCCCGTGTCTCATTCTGAACAGGCTGCAGACTTTGCAGGGCAGCTGGATGTGTTGTGGCACGTGAGACACTGACCCACATAAGCCTCGCAGCTCTCAAAGCTTGGTTGTTGGTTTTTTTAACGGCGGCTGACTTTCTCCCATGCTGACTAAAACATATTTTCCTTCCGAGTCCTCGATACAGTGTATGCCTTCATTTTCTGATTAATGCAATAGAGTGTCACGTTTGTTGTTTTCCACCTCAAACTATGTGCACATTGATTCTTGTCGTCCTGCTTCTTGGAAATACTTCATGAATTCAGCGCGTTTTCACGTCTGTGGAAGTTTCCATGGGCTAGACAGCCTTATTTCCACTGGCGCTGTGCCCAGGGTCACAACCAAGGGCATGCTGAGACAGATACAACAACCTTGTGTCACACTGAAAGAACTATTTAAACCTGGGCCTGTCGAGCAGGGGAAAACTTTATAAATGTGGATAAAAGTCGGCCAAACTCTGTGGAAATCTGTCTCTGTCAGCTTTCCCTTTTTTTATCTGAATGGCAAAATGTGATGTACTCACTGAGGATGAGTTTGAGCGCACCTGTGTGTTTATAGCATTCATCAACTGCAGTCGTATCAGCCGCGCATGCAGACGAAGTTTGAGGATGATGTGTTTTCCAGAGCACAATTGTATCAGATGTCACCTCAGAAAGCTACGCCTGCTGAAATATTAGCTGACCATGTGTTTACAATGAATTTCGGTTAATACGGCCCAAGCCTATGAAATAAAACAGATGGATCGGACCCGTGAGCCAGAGAACAATCAAACCTGCTGATGTGTGCCGTTCTGAGATTTGTGACAGGTTAATGGGATAATCCAACGTAGTCTCGTAAAATTTTACAAAGCAAGCACAAATTCTGAAATGCTGATGATGTGTTTAGATTACATTTTAAGCTACAAATTGGATGATACTAGCATGAATTGGACACAATAATGTGGCAAAAAATTATACTTCATTTCCAGTAGGAATCTTTATTGCATGACTTTAACCCGGGTCATCAACATTAAGGGCAAATGCTTACACCCTTATGTACCACAGTGCTGTTTCAACATCAAACCGCCACCAGTTTCGAATCATGCCTCCTTCATGCCGTCCATTCCGTGTGTTTGCATTTTAAGACGTCATGCTCACTTCACGAAATTTCATAAGACCAGCCAGTGTTTTTCCACATTTCCATTACTGTTTATCAAATTAACAGAGGAGCTCCCATATTCATAAGCTGCAGATGAGACACTGCACCTGCCAAGTATAAATTTCTGGCAGGGCGATGCGGAGAGAGGAGAGGAAGTCTCAAGAAGCAGAGGAAAAAGCGGGAGAAAAAGAGAAATAGGCGCGCAAGTCAAGGTAGCATTTACGCAGATAACCATATGGTGAAATAACACTAAAACCACATGGCCATTTCATTTTCCCCATGGATTCATTGTCCAATTACAGTACGCGATCATCGCCACAAAAGACAAGCCTGCTAACCATTCTGTCCTCTCCCTTAACTTTTCATTTTATTTCTTGCACTGGCCTGCTCTTTTTTATCTTTCTCATCATCTTTCCCGTCATAGTCTCTTGTTTTCTCTCATTTGATTTTGCTTTCCTCTCTATTTCCCTCTCTCATGGAGGAACGCCTGAATGTCGCAACACCACTGGAGCTGGACCAAGGATTATGTGTGTTTGTGCAGAGAAATACCACCCAACAAATCCATCCAACCGATGCAACCAAAAGTGTGTGTGTGCATGTATTTGTGTGTGCTGAGCAAAAACTGCCTGAGTTCGCAGCCCTGAGGTCTCAGAGCAGTTAACAAGACGGACGTCGCTAATAGATTTAATGGGTCTTATTAGAGACCAGACTCGTCGGTTGGCCCAAAACACAACTTTGCAAAAGAACAAAGAGCCCAGTTGTTGGGTGAATGTGTGTGTGTGTGTGTGTGTGCTTGTGTTTTGCACAACATCAAGTAATAGGGCTTAAGGCTTGTGATGTAACACTTGTCAGAAGCTAATAAAAATGGGCTAAAGGGCAATATGAGTGTCTTTACCATCATGAAATCCTATTTCTTTTTTTCTCTTTCTCTCTTTCTTTCTTTCTTTCTTTCTTTCTTTCTTTCTCTCATGCACACACATGCTGTAAACCCAAATCAACACATACCCTCAAATGGTATGTGCAGGAAAATTCAAATGAAATGCCAGCTCCATAATGCAAATTGAGCGTCTGTTTGTTCTCTGCGTTTCCATAATCGCACCATAAAATCATGATGGAGTCGCTCATAAAAACACAGGCATATCGTCATGTCCTCTCCCTGGGACGCAGCCTCCACCTTGTTTTTACACACACACACACACACACACAAACACACACACACACAGAGTCCAAAAGGAATCAAAGACCCTTTGCACAGAGCCAAGGGGCTAGTGGCCTTGATTGCAAGGCTCTAA
>OMLF01026627.1:40082-53832 GCA_900302615.1 Holocentrus rufus | reverse complement strand
CTGACAAACCGATATTTACCAACAAAACACACACACACACACACACACACACACACACACACACACACACACAAAATTAGCAGAGCTTGGAAACAGAAGTATGTGCTTTAGTCACTAATGTGATGTATAGCTGGCATACTGTGGCTATATCGAGCTGTGTGCTCCTCATGACTTGCTGAGGCACAGTTCGTTCTCAAATTATTGGCCAAAGCACAAGCAGTTTTGTAGATCAGTTGTCAAATTCACACAAACCGGAGAAATGTTTGCACTTCTTTATTGGACTCTTGAGCAGAGTCCAGCATATACATTCAGTTCAGTTCTTTGAAGTATGTGTTGTTGTTTTTTCACCCACATGCACATTATCAGTACAATATTTTTCAAACCTCAGCGATGATAGCCACAGTCTCTCACGGTGTCCCAAGGGTGGCTCACAGAATCTTACAAATTCTAAGGACAGGTGTTTGACTTCTGGTTTTGACTACATACAAACTGTAAAACTAGAACTGTATGACGATGCTGAAAATGAATGTCATTTTATGCTTTATTGTATCTTGTAGGATGATGTAAGGAACGTTTATTCATTGCAGTGCAAAAACAAAAAACAATTGTTTTGGGCTGATGATATGCCAGATGATAGCACAGCTGGGCAGCCTCGTCCTGAAACAGAATATGCTATAGCTGGGTGAGATCATTTATGTTAGGTTATTGTGCACAAATATGGTTAAAAAACGATTGGTAACTAATTTTCGATCCCTTGTGTACTTTAAAAAGTGTGTATTTTATTTATAAGTAGATGGCTCTGATTTCCAACTAACGTTAAATTACTACATTTCCCACAAGTCTCCATGGGAATTGACAAACTCATCAAACAGCGCCTGTTCAAACTGCTGCTGTCGGAAAAATGGCGGCAGTAATGCTGCAAGTGCTGGAGCGATCTGAGATAACTAAACTACCAAAAGCAGTGCAAAACAAACTCGAGAAGTTTATTTCGGATCAGCAGTATGAAATAGACTCTCTGAAAGCACAGCTGGAGCAATTTAGAGTTGACAGCGGTAAGGTTTTATACTCTGTTGTGCCAGTGAACGCGCGTTAGCTAGCTAGCTGACTTAACTTTAGCCCTGACGCTGAATATGTTTTGGATTGCTTATGATGCACACATGTTGGGAATGGGAAACAAAGTAATGTTAAAGGCTTTGCTTTGAAGTTAGTTAGCATACCAGCTTCCTAAGATAACTTATTTTAATCTGCCAAATGCTTTTGACAATTTGGTTACGCTAAGATAGCAGCGTAATGTACACAAGTGTCAAGCAGGTCTTTAGATTACAGTTAGCTAATGTTAGCTAACGTAAATTAGTGTCAAACAATGTACTTCTAGTAAGGTTAGCCGAATTGTTGATTTGCGGTGTGTGTGTGTTGTTAATTTCCCCACAGAACAACAGTTCTTCGAGAAAGTGAAACGACTTGAACGATGCCAGGAAGAATTTGTTTCTCAGACTCAGGAACACCATAAACTGAAGGAGGAGTTCTCCAAGCTTGGTGAGAGTGCATTTCAGTGATAATCTCATCTATGGCTGGTCTTATCCAGACTCAGATCCCCTTTGTTGTGTTACTTAAAGATTTGGTCTTTGTTGAAATCTTCCCATTAGAGGAGGAACTAAAAATTGTGCGTGAGAAGAACAAGGAATATGAAACTGCTCAAGAGAGGTTGTCATCAGACCAGGTAAGAGAAATTAAAAGATTTATACACTTATCTAATGCTGTATTTGTAGCTCTGTTTCTGTCCAGCTCTGTTCTTTGTGCTTTTGTACAACTTTTCTGCCTACAATATCAATTAAGTGTTTTTGATCTTTATCCCTCTGCAAGTAACATTTGGCACTGCTATTGGGCCTTACTTTTGACTATTATTTTTACTTTGTTTTTATGTTTTTATCATTGGTCATTGTTGTGAAGCAGTGAGATGGTATGGTGACACACCTTTGCTTGCTTTTTTTACTTAAATGTTCACATTGTAATACTTTAAGAGAGCAATAAATGTGAAAGTTAAGAGAGTAGTTAGTCAATATAATGTAGTTTGTTGTAGCCAGTACAAGAAGCTTTACTTTTCCAAGCTGTACGTGCTATCAGTATGATTAATCAAACACCCATGTTTAGCTTCAGCTGTCAAAAGCCAAAGAGGAGCTGGAGGGAGAAAAGCGAGAGCTTGTGCGAACATTGGAGAGGAGATCCTTGGAGGTGGAGCATTTGAATGGTATGGGCAGATGAATTCATATGAAGGAGGTTTCTATTAAAACGTGGCTATATACACAGGTTCACATACTGTAGGCACACACATAGATGTAAAATTATCTGTGGGTACACACTAACACTTAGATCTTGTCTTTTTAATTCATCCCCCACCAGAGGACTTAAGGCAACTCAATGACAAATTGGTTGAAGTCAGCGCCTCCAAGATGGGGCTACAAATGAAATTAGACGAACTTGAAGCAGCCGAGGTCAACATAAAGGTAAGATACACTTAATGATGTGAAAGAACAGTTTATCTGTGGGGGAATGGATGTCATTCTAATGATGAGTTATGCCTGTTGATGATTAATTTAATTAAATAGATTTAATGTCTTCTTTAGATCTGATTTATGTGCAGTCACCAGTTCAGTGTATGCTGTCTTTATTAACAGCAGTTACCTTCTTTTGCAGTCCCTGTTCTCTCCAAACTTTGCTTTGTAAACCAAAAACCTCAGAATTTGGAATAAATTGTACTGAATTGTTTTACCCTGGTTTTGTCATCCAGTACAGGGAGAAGCGTATGGAGCAGGAGAAGGAGCTGCTGAATAGCCAGACAACTTGGTTAAATGAGGAGCTGAAGGCCAAGAGTGAGGAGTTACTGTCCCTGTCCCGTCAGAAGGGTAACGAGATCCTGGACCTCAAATGCAGCCTGGAGAATAAAGAAGATGAGGCATGTTCAGTTTATTAATCTACATATTTAAGCAGTAGGGAAATAAATGAAGAACTATTTTTTGTTTGTGTTTGTGTTAACATCCTGGTAAGAAGTAGGAATGGGATGATATATTAAAATTAAATCTGTCACAATGCAAAAAATTTGACAATATATGTGTTTGGTTTCCAGTTGAACAGACTTCAAGACCAAGTGGCCAGTTTGAAGACTTCAAACGAGAACCTTCAGAAGCAGACTGACGACATGATCAGCAAACTGAAAGATGTATGTCTGTGTGTTTTTACACAGGGACAGCTAGTCTAATTTTTATTTTAGTCTACTTTAAAAAGGTCAGGATCAGAAAGGCCTCATCAGATCAACTATTTATTGCCCCAGTGTAAGTTGACTTATTAAAGCACAGAGAAATATATCTGATGTTGCTGGATATTTCCTCGTTCCAGGCCAAAGAGCAGCAGGTCACCATGGAGGAAAAGTTCAGAAACGAGTTGAATGCCAACATCAAGCTATCGAATTTATACAAGGTATGTACTGCAGGAAGAGTTATGACAGTGAGCGAGCACTGGTGTATATTTCTCCTTTTCTGAACAAATCACTGTGGTGATGTAATGGATGCGAGATCTGGTTGTATTGCCAAGCTTCAAATTCACCATGCGTGTAAAATGTCCTTTGCAAATAGTTTGCCAACGCTAACCATGATGACGTTGTGGTTGCAGGGAGCTGCAGCAGACTCTGAGGCGAAGAGTGAAGAGCTGAGTCAGGCAGTGGAGGAGCTGCATAAGCTGCTGAAGGATGCAGGAGAAGGTACGATGCTCTCTCAATGAGCAGAATAAGCATTCTCTTTACCAGCCAGGTGTCCTCTATTCAAAAACAGAGAAAGAGGTTGTGAGTGTGTGGTGGGTTTCTGTAAAGCCCTTTGAAACCGTGATTACGGACTCTAAATAAACCTGAATTTGAACTTAGTCTTACTTTTCTGCAGCATAGTGAGCAAATATTTGCCAGTGTGGATGTGTGTTTCCGACCTGTTCTGTGTGCCCCATAGCTGATGTCATTGTTTGTTCAGCTTTGTTGTTTTAATTTATAAATGAGTTTCCAATTGTTGAGATCAGTTAATTCCAAGCTAGATTTCCTCTATTGCCACAGCAAACAAAGCCCTGGAGGAGAAGCTGCAGGAGATGAATGGTGCCAAAGAGAAGACTGCTGCTGAACTGAGGGAGAGGATCCAGTGCCTTGAGAAAGAGCTGGACAACGCCAATGAACTGCTGTCAGACTCTAAACACAGAGGTCAGTCAGGACTCGTCAATCTAGATTTCAATGTAGGGACATTTCTTTTAGATTTGCATTTTTTCTGGAGTCCCCATTTTTGTGAATTATTAAGTCAGTGGATGCAAAAGCTTGTAGACAGTCAGGGGAGGACAACCCTTTAATCTGTGCCCTAATTGTTGTATTTCCAGGCCCTGCTGGTGCAACATCATTGCTGTCAGAGGAGCAAATGACAACCATGTCCCCGACAGCAGCCGCTGTGGCCAAAATCAAACCTGGCATGAAGCTGACTGAGGTATTTACAAGTTTCAATGTTCAAACTGCAGATTTTCTTCTTGCAAACGATTTCATATCAGGTGTTACTGTCATATTTATGTTCTGATTCTTCAGTAAACATTGGAGAATCATTTGTCAGCATTATTACTTCATCTCTGCTTTTTATTTCTTTTTGGACTGTCCGATGTTGATCTGAAATGTTGCCTCCAATATTTTTTGGCCAGTTGTACACGGCGTATGTGGACAGCCAGGAGCAACTGCAGCTGGAGCGCCTGGAGAACAAGCGGGTCAACAAGTACCTGGATGACATAGTGCAGGAAGTGGAGGCCAAGGCCCCCATCCTCAAACGGCAAAGGGACGAGCACGAGCGGATGCAGAAGTCAGTGGCCAGCCTGTCTGCCAAGCTGGAGCAAGCTGTCAAGGTGCATAATGCAGACAAGCTGTGTGTGTGTGTGTAAGGGGAGGGATTATTCAGACATCATCAGGGTTTTATTTGTAATGCTCATGGGATTCATCCTTTTCTGCTTTTCCTCCATCATTTCCCTGATTGTCCTGTCTTGATCACAGCCTTTTGGTTTGTGTGTATTAGTGCATACAAAATCTTGCATTTCTGTGAGGAAAACGTTATTGATTAGCACGTTTGCTTGCATTTAAGCCTGCAGCTTCTCATTACATGTGTGTATTTAAAATTAACACTGAATAATTTGTGTGTGTGCGTTCCAGGAGGTGCACCGTCTGCAGAAGGAGACCGATGAGGCTAACAAGCGCTCCTCTGTCCTGGAGAGGGACAACCAGAGGTCTGAAATGCAGTTGGCAGACATGGGCCAGCAGGTGGGTTTCCTCCTCATACAGTTATCAAGAGTGCCTTCCAATTTTTACTGGCTCTCCATTTTATTGGATGCTATTGTCCTATTAATTTCTTCTGAGAGTTACCCATTCACTGTCTTTTCTCCCATCTTAATTTTACATTTTAGGCTATTGTTAGAGCCATGATACCTTAATATTGTTTCTTTAACTCTAGAACGATCATGCAAGAGAGAAGTGCTAGTTAAACAAATGAGGGAGTAGTAGAAGACTCTTTGTATCTTGATGTCATCTGTTTAGGTTTCATAATGTGTATTTCCTCACTGATTTTGAAATGATAGTTTGCATTGGACCTGTCAGACCCTTTCCTGTCACTTGAATGAGCTCTGCAGAGGCAGTGTTTGTCTTCAACATGAATGCAAGTACATCTGACTCAGCGAACATGATTTTGAGTGCCGTCCCAAACCTGAAAAAAATATTTTGAAAGATGCATAACACAAAATGTAAATGACAAAAATGCTCGCAACTGCTGCCTTTTTTGATGATGAAGTACAAAACTCTTTAGTGTGCCCGCTGAAGAGTGTCTGGGTGTTGCTTTTCCCAAGCAGTTGATGTCCAACTGCTTCATTCCATCAATCATAATGATAACCAACAATTAGAAAATTGATTTCTGCAGCTTTCACAAGAACAGTTCATCCCAAAAACTTCCCAGTCAACACAGCGCTTCCTTTGGTTCTCAGCAATACACTCACCAAGTGTGAAGTCGATCAAATGAACAGTTATCAAGAAAATGGAAGGACGGGCCTCCATTTATAGTTAGATAGTATGATGAGTTGTCCATTATCCTCCCTGTCAGGTGCGTGTGCTGCTGATTGAGCTGGAGGAAGCTCGTGGAAACCACGTGATTCAGGAGGAGGAGGTGAGCTCGGCCGACGTCAGCAGCACATCAGAAGTGATTAGCCAGCACTTGGTGACCTTCCGCAGCGTGGAGGAGCTGCAGAAGCAGAACCAGCGCCTCCTGGTGGCCCTCAGGGAGCTCAGTGACAACCAAGAGCAGGAGGAGTTTGAGACAGTTGGCACCAAGTACGTTAAAAAATTTTTGCTTGATTGTTCACTTAATTGCTGTCCTGACTTTTCAAGGCATCAAAAAAAGTAGAGAACCGGAAAGAATGCCCACGGAGGAAGCGTCAGTTAAACTAATATAAATGAACTGTTTCAGGCACGGTGAGCTGGAGCAGAGTCTGGAGAAAGCCCAGACTGAGCTGGAGGCCTTGAAGGAGCAGCGCAACCAGCACATCCAGATGACTGAGTCCATTGTGAGACAGAGGGACATGTACCGTGTGCTTCTGGCTCAGGCAACTGGAGTCAGCTTCCCTCAGCAAGGTAACACAAACCGCAACATACAGGAAACAATAGACAATTTTCCTTTTTATTTATACTTCGGGTACTTTTTGCTGTATTAATCAAGATAATCATGTTCGATCACTCTAGTCTCCCAGCACTCATGTTTACATTGTTTTCATTTCATCAGTGAATAAAGTTTTCTATTGCTGTGCAGTATTGTTGGTGTGTGTTGTCTTAGAAAGTGCCTTATCTTTTGCCACATCTATACACGCTATATACTTTCCTCCCTGTTTGGCTGAACTCTGTTTTTTTTTTTTTTTGTCTTCAAGGCACAGCACCTGAGGAGTTCTCCTTGTCCTCCACCCCCCGCCGCTCACCGGCAGCCACCCCCACCACAGCGACGCCCACTGCGCTGGTCTCTATGGCAACAGAGTCTGCAGAGGCATTGGAGGCCAAGGCAGCTCTGCGACAGGTGAGCGCCACGTTTGTCAGACAGTGAGATGCGTGCTTGTGATGCTTATTTGGTTCAAATGTTAAAAATACACCACAGTGACAGCAGACACAACATCAGGCCATGTTAAAGGGAATCACCTCTCAACAGCGGAACATTTTTACACGGTGCTCATTTACCCTATTTTAAATGCTTCAGTTCAGCTGCATTGATTTATTAATGATTGGTATCAATGTAATAGAAATAAGCATGCATGAAACATGATGCTCAGTCACATTTTAATTCCCGTAAAACAGCTCCCTGTGAGAATGAAAATGTGACTGTGCATTACAGGTGCATACATTTATTTAAGGGTATGTTATGGTCAGTAGACACCATGCCACATGGAGAACAGTGTCCAACATGCTGCATGAGAATGAAACTGCCTCTGAGTCATAGTTTTGTTTTTGTTGTTGTGGTTTTACCTGCTTGGTGGCTGAGGTTTCCTGTGATGAGCTCACAAGCGTGCGTCACATCCTAGATCAATATTTATGGATTATGGCACCCAGTGTTGTCAATGAGCCTAACTCAGTGTAACATGCTGCTGTCTGCCACTAGATGGCAGTGTGTCCATATTGAAATATTCTCTTTTTTCCATTAAATATTCTCTGATTCTAGTTCATGTACTGAAGAGATTCTTGTACTTTTTATACCTAGAAGTGAATTAGATATCACCACGGGCTCCAGCTCATGAAAACATTCAAAACATAAAAACCCTCATTCAATTTAGGTCTCACTAGTTTCAGACCAGTGATCATCTTTGGGTTTTGTTAATGTGATAGAAATGTCTCGTTGCACCTTCAGTTGCAGGAAGTGTTCTCCACCTATAAGAAGGAGCGTGTGGAGAGTGAGAAGGGGCTGACAGAGCAGAACGAGAAGCTCCAGGAGCAGCTCTCTGACCTCCGCTCCCAAAATGCCAAGACTTCCACTCAACTGGAGTTTGCCTCCAAGAGGTATGAGTGAAAATCCTCAATATCGTCACACAAAAAATACAAATGAAAATATCCTTTTCCAACAAGTGTCACACTGTACTAACCCTAAAATAATTTCACTGCAGCATTTGAAAAAATATAGGCTACCCAGGCCCAGTCCCACAGTCCCGTCATGGCATTATATTGCTTCGTAAAATTTCAGAATTTTGCCCTTTTTCCTTTTTGACTTATTTCCAATAATCAATTAACAAATATCTTTGATAGGTATGAGATGCTGCAGGACAACGTTGAGGGCTACAGGAAGGAGATTGCCTCCCTCAGAGAGAAGGGACAGAAAATGGCCACTGCTGCCCAGAAGAACGAGCAGACCATTCACACCCTGAATCAGGACCTGAAAGCTGCCCAGGAGAAGCTCGCCATGGCAGAGGTGTGTGTGTGTGTGTGTGTGTGTGTGTGTGTGTGTTCCTTCACTTTCCTTTTGCATTTCCCCTGGCTAAGTGTGTTTGTCTCCAACTTTGTTTGTTATTTTATTTATTAGTCTCATCAGCACAGAAGTGAATCATAAAAGTGCTTGATTGGATTTTTCCAGAAGCTAATGAAGAATTGCCAAGCATTGGGACTCATCCTCTCTGTGCTTTTAGGGTCGTGCTGAGAACCTGCGTAAGGAGAAAGACATGCTGAAGTTGGTGGAGTCCAGGTTAATTCAAGAGAAAGAGACAATCCTGAGCCAACAACGCAGCCAGAACCTGCTGCTCACCAACCTCCAGGCCATCCAGGTAGGTAGCATTTAACTAAACTTTCACACTCATTCAAGTCCATACAGATCCATCATTTTTATTTTTTCCAGCAAACACCTTTTCTCTCCCGCTTTCACTCATGCATACATCAAGTTGGAGTTTATCTGTCCCGTTATGCTGCATTCTTTTCAAACTTGTGTAAACTTACAATGCACTCTGTCCAATCATTTGAACCTCTACATTGTTCTAGGCCACTCTGGAGCGTTCAGAGACCGATACCCGCCAGCGTCTGAACAACCAATTGGAGAAGCAGGAGCGGGAGATCGCCCAGCTGCAAAAGAGGCTGGAGAGTGAGGTGGAGCAGCGCCACCTGCTCAGCAGAAACCAGGAAGTAAGCAGAGAGTTGAGCTGTCAGGCTTCTAAAACAGTTTGTTAGCCTCGGCCAAAGGCTAATGAAAACAGTCTGAAGTTAAACTAAATAGTGAATTAATTTTTGCTCACCTCTCCTCACCATGTCTGCCTTTTTGCACACACAGGTCCAGCTAATTGATTCTAAGAGGCAGCTGGAGACCCAGGTGGCTCTGCACCAGAAGACCAGGGAGCTGCTGAACGCCGCCCAGCTGGAGGTCAACACACTCAGGCTGCAGCAAGGCAGCAGTGAAGCACGCCTCACGCTGAGCACCCCCTCCACACCCACTGTGGGCTTGAGAGGTCGGCACACACGCATGCACACGCAAATAGAGACAGACAAGTTCATAAAACAAAGAGAGCAACACAGACACAAAGGAATACACATAAATGCATGTTTGGATCCATATGGTTGTCATTGGAGTCAAGGTTGTCATCAAATCCTATGATGTTAAAGCTGGGCAGCGCATAGATTGAAAAGTGTCTATTTATAGGATGCAATAGTTCCTCTAATGGCTCATTGTAGAGTCATTGCTGGAGTAATTATTGTGCAACAAAATGGTCTTTACATGCTGTTTTTCTTTTTGGGAAGGAAATAACAGACATTTTAATTGTTAGTTTCTTTTTTTTCTTTAATTGGCCAGGTAGCTGTCTCATGTTTACATTTTTATGTTTGTTTCTTTGTTTTGTTAGTTTTTTGTCTCATTAGATCATGTTGTTGTAGCAGTTTATATGAAGCAAGACCTAGTAAAAGAGCCAAATGAAATGTCTGAACAGTCCTCTCTGAAAAGTTTGCGTGTTTTATGTACGCACAGTTAACAGTGTATTTGTGTTTTCATCCGACTCAGGTCCTTCTTCTCTTGCGTTTTCATGCAGCCCGTACTCACTGTAGGGCTTTCAGATTGTGCCACTCATGACTCTCCCATCCCTACCTTCAGGCCTCCAGGGTTCAGATCAGGACAGAGAGGACCTGCGCAGCCGTCTGCGGCAGGCTGAGACACGGGCCGAGGAGCTGGCAGAGAGCCTGAGGACGGCAACCTCCGACATGGAGCAGTACAGAGCCATGGCACAGAGCCTGGAGGAGTCCATGGACCGAGAGAAGCAGGTGGGGCCTGGTATCAGGAATGCCAGACTGCTTATAGTGTACCTACAAAACTTAAAAAAACAAAAAACAAAAAAAAAAACAATCAGCAATCAAAAAGTTTTAAGGTGGAAAAAAAATGATACCTATTACGTTTAACATAGCACAAGAAAGTAGAACCTGCACACTACAAACCCCATATGGACACTTTTATTGAAGAGGACAGCATTTCAAATTCCTATATGGATCTTCATCAGGTCGTTGTTTTTGCAGCTGTGAGTTCTCCTTCCTTATGCTGCACCTCTTTTTGGTGTGTGTATCACTCCTCACCTCACACAGTACATTTTTAACCCATAAATTGCTGAAACATGGAAATCTATCTAGCTATCCTGGAGGCAGAGCTGTAGTTTATACATATATTTATAAATTTAGTTTGCTTCTGGTTTGCTGACAGAATTAGATAAAAAAGATACAGTCAACATGAACATCGCCTCTTCATTATTATACTGTTAGCTGTAAAAATGACAATAACTTATAATTTTGGGTAGCACCTTCTCCAGTCAAGCTTCAGACTGGCAAAGTGGTCCTCATCCTCAAAAACTTGAGGCTACAGCGAACATTCTTGCACAAGGCATAATTACTCCTTTAGTTTAGAAATTACACCTGTCAGCCTATTTCTTTTTTCCTGTTTTAGCTTCCTTGGCCTCATCCTGTTTTCTTCTGGTCTGTGCAGGTGACAGAGCAGGTGCGCTCCTCCACTGAGGCCCGTGTGAAGGAGGCCGAGGAGCAGCACCGGCAGCTGGAGGCAAAGCTTCTGGAAGCAGAGAAGGAGAAACAAGAGCTGGAGGAGGAGAAGAGGAAAGCCCTGGCTTCTTTAGAGGAACAGGTATACTAAAATATCAAATGATTAAGCAAATATCTGACACTGCTATTTTTAGATAATTGCTATGAATGGGCAGAGTATAATTCCATCAATCAAACGAGTTCTTGTTTTACCCATTGTTGGCACATTTAGCCTTCTGAGGACTTCACTGATGTTTTCTTTTGGCCTTCAATATAGGAGTAAGTAAGCAGTAAGGTGTAGTTGCCACGTTCGTGTGTTTGTGTGTGTTAGATAAGCGAGCTGAGGAGGAGTGTGAGCAGCGCCCAGGCAGACTACCAGGAGGTGCTGCAGAGAGTGGCAGAAGTTGAAGCCCAGAAGCAGCAGGCCATCCAGGACAGCCAGGAACAGGTAAGAAACTATTATCAAATCTAGTGCAACATGAATATGAGATTAGTTTTTCCAATGCTCAGCATTAAATTATAACCACAAAAATAAGGATATTATACCTTCAGGCCTTTGTGGTTTAGATCAGGACACACTGCATCTTGTTCATGCAAAATTAACCAACCAATTGCAAAGACTGTATGTTAAATCTTTTTTTCTTCCCCCCAGGCAAAGCTGGCAGCTGAGGCACAAGATAAGTACGAGCGGGAGATGATGCTGCACGCGGCGGATGTGGAGGCCCTGCAGGCCGCCAAGGCTCAGGCCCAGCAGGCCGTCGACTGCAGACACCAGCTGGAGGAGAGAGCAGAGAGGGTCAACGCTCAGCTACTGGAGGCCAGGGTGTCTTGGGAGGAGCAGGAAAAGATCCTCAAGGTTGGTAGTACAGATGACTGTATAGATGGATCGGTAATGAGGAGACATAATTACAGATATATAGAAGAATATTCATGGAATAGTTTATACAATGAGTCATGCCTGTTTTATGATGGAGATAGTGTTGGTGGTGATGTTAGGGATTTTCGTTTTATTGCTGTCAAAATTAATGGAAGATGTCAAAAACAGCTTTTCAATTTGTATCGATAGATTTTTAAATAATTGGCTTGACAGTACTAGTTGAATAGATGATGTCCAGGACGAAAAAGCTAATCTAAACCAGAATAAATTTCTATTTCAGTGCGTGCAGGTCAGAATATGCCCCCTTTGTTATTTCTTCTTTTTTTGACAGAAATGAGCCATGCTGTTTTTAATTTTGGATTTGCTTCCTGTTCTTTCAGGAGGAGATGTCGAAGGTGGAGAGCCGTTGTGAGGAGTTACAGAGGCAGAACACCCTCCTCCATGAGCAGATCCAGACGATGAGCAGCAAGATGGCTGCCAACCTGCAGCGTGCTGCCAGTGAGAGCCCCATGAACATCCCCCTGGCCGAGGAGGGCAAATCTCAAGATCAAGTCATGGAGATACTGAGGTAAAACATGTTTACCTTTATTTTACATTGAATCAGAAACAAATCTCTCTTGTACGACAGCTGTCCCATGTTTAAACATTCACACAATAAAAACATCCCAGGGACATTATAGAACAAACGTCTTCTATCCTGTCATGTTCTCCCTTTTAATTTTTGACATCCGGTCTGCCCTCCATCACAGGTTTGTGCGACGGGAGAAGGAGATTGCAGAGTCTCGTTTCGAGGTGGCGCAAGGGGAGAGCCTGCGTCACCGTCTGAGGGTGGAGCACCTGGAGCGAGAGCTGAAGGAGGTGCAGGACAGCCTGAGCGCCGCGAGGGAGAGGATGCAGGTCAGTTTAAACACAGTGACCCTCACCTACATTTTCATGTAGTCTGACTCCTGGCCGCAGAAAAATCTTTTCTGTGATCAGTCTGTCCTGACCTCTAGGCCTCACACTGCAGCTGACCTTTTGACCTCTGCTGACCTTTTGACCTCTACCACCCAACCCAGGTGACAGCAAAGACCTTGGCTCAGCACGACGAGTTGATGAAGAAGACAGAAACCATGAGCGTCCTGGTGGAGACCAACAAGATGCTGAGGGAAGAAAAGGACAAGCTGCATCAAGAGCTGCAGCAACTGCAGGCCAAGGTCTCATTTAAATTTTGTATAAATGAGTGGAATGAGACGTATTGGTTGAGTGAATGGGTGTGCAGTTCTATTATAAGTTATAAGCTGTTATGTCAATTGAAAGTAAAGTATGTACTCTACACTCTTGTCTGCGCTGTTGACGACGACTTTCCAAATATCGCTTCAATATCCTTGTTTGGCTAACACTTAATCAAAGGTTTAGGCAGGAAATAATTTAAGACCTGAAAGTCTAGCATTGACATTTTAACACTGATTTTACTGATTAATTGAATCTTCTGGGCCTCGGCTCTTCTCCTGTGTGTCTCAGGTGCGTAAGCTGGAGTCGGACATCTTGCCAATGCAGCAGGCCAACTCAGAGTTGAGTGAGAAGAGCGGCATGCTGCAGGCAGAGAAGAAGATTCTTGAGGAGGACATCAAACGCTGGAAGACTCGGACACAGGTCAGTGTGACTGTCAGATGTTACCATGTTACTATGATGTTACTAAGTTACTATGTAACGCTGCTTATAGGAAAGCATGAACAACATCCCTATCTTGATCAAAATGGCATTTCATGGTGAAAAAGCAAAGTAGAGTGTCCGAGAAGAAATTATAAGGGATTTTTAATTAG
>OMLF01026627.1:25220-40062 GCA_900302615.1 Holocentrus rufus | reverse complement strand
ATTAGTTAGATAGTTAGATTTTTTTGTCATAAGTATTATAACTTTAACACAGTCATATTGTTAATGAAGCGTACAGAATATTCACATTTTGTAGTTGTTTTGTAAAAATTATTGTTTCAAAATCAATATATTTTCCTAACTTTGTGTATGGTTTGTCACCCTGCACTTAATTTTATATCACTTTCTTCATTTTATTTTATTTGAAGAAAGAAATATCAGTGCACTGAGCTTGTTTCTCATGATTCTGCAGCATTTGGTGAGCCAGCAGAAAGATTCAGACCCAGAGGAGTATAAACGTCTGCACTCTGAGAGGGAGACACACCTCAAACGCATCCAACAGCTCCAAGAAGAGAATAACAGACTTAAAACGGAGGTGGCCAGGTGAGAGAAGGCTAAAGGCTCAGCTGTTGAATTGTTATTTAGTGGAGCACTGACTCAGTTCTCAGTGGTGTAATTTGGTTGCTTTGTCTCCCTGATGTCCCCCCCGCTATCTCCCACTTCTGTCCTTTAATTTCACCTACACTCCGACCTCCTCAGTGTGGGTAGGATAACTGAGGAGAGGAATTCCTTAAAGAGGGAGCTGGGAGTCAAGACTCAGGACATCCAGGAGAAGATACGCACCATCACCCAGGTCAAAAAGATTGGACGGCGATACAAGACCCAGTATGATGAACTCAAGGTGGAACATGACAAGGTAAGAGAAAAAGGAATGGCCCTCACTTTAGATTTACAGCTCAGCAACCGATTCCTCATTGCCTTAGGCATTAATCTAAAGCTGGATAAATCTACGTATTACTTGACAAGTAATACGTCAAAATGAAAGGTTGGATGTAATCAAATCTGTTATGACCCCCGGTTTGACCTATGACTAATCTGCCGCTCTGTATTTCCTACAGATGGTGGCTGAGGCGGCGGCAGGCCCGTCCCAGGAACAGGAGGCTCGTCAAGCTTCAGTTCAGGAACTGCAGAGCCTGAGGGATTCCCTGGGCCAGGCCGAAACCAGAACCAGAGAGCTGGAGGGACAGCTGGAAAACCTCAGCAAGGTCAGACACACATCATCACATCACATATTCCCCACCCCCCACGCGATCCCCAATGGTTGCATTTCGGACGTAAAAAGTTTTTGGGGGCGCTTCCCTGGACGTTGCATGTTGAACAAGTCTCAGCTGTGGCCACATCCTACATGTGACACCATACTCTGTTCTCCCTAGGACTATGTCATATAACCCCCACCTTTCATTTCAGTATAGACTAAGTTTTTATTTCCACCTATGTACTTCTGATTACCTACTAACACTAATGATAGCTTGTAAGTTGTTCTCAAATGTGTTACATAGCAGCTGCTTGTCAGGAGTGCTCACAGCTGCACTTTGCATTTGAGTATGAGAAAAAGTGACCTGTGTAATTGTGTCCTCATTGGACACAACTAACCCTAACCCGTTTTTGGCTCAGTTGCTCTCTTGTGTTAAATACCTCATGATAATTTATCTAAGAGTTACCTATAAAAAGATATTCCCAGCAGAACTGACTCCACAAAGTGAAAGAATTTAATTTAACATCAATCCTGAGTCAGACCAAGGGAGGGACAGCTGGTCAGCCCTGGACTCATCAAAATGTTAAGACTGTGGAGACTGTGTGTTAAGTGCTGGGTGGAGTAAAGAGGCAGGGTTAGATGGAACAATCACATGAGAAGGTTTTGCAATATGAAAGTATGTGAAGTCATATTTTCTTTTGTTCTGCATGTGTACTGGTCTGCAGAAAAAAGTGCCAGTAGGGATTGTATTTTAATTATATAACTTGATTTTGATTTTGCCAACCTCATATTAAACTGTAAAATAAAAATAAAAAAATCACCTTGAATAAATGCATTCAATAATTGAATTTATTAGATACAATTTGAAACTGACTGCAATGGTTTGATAGTGAATGTGACTATTATGGAATTGATAATAGTCACATAATAGATTATATTTGTTTTTTGTTTTTTGTTGTTGTTGTTTCTAAATTCAGATTAAGAGCTTTGATACACACATTGCTGGATTGAATCTTTGGTTTTTTGCCTGTCCTCATAAAACCGGCTCACTATCTTTTATAAATTCACATGTATGCGATTCATATACAATCTGATGTCACTGATCCTTCTCTATAGGAGGTATTCAGGTCTGATGTGTGTTCATTCCATTCAAGCAGCATCCTTGCTTCTCCTGCATGAATTTGCTCACATTGTGCTTGTCTGGCCTTCTTTAGGTGGTTGAGGAGCGCGAGGCTGAGGTGCGCATCGCCCAGGAGCACTCGTCCAGGCTGCAGGCAGAGCTGCAGGACAAAGCATCCCAGGAGGAAACCCTGAGACAGCAGATGGCGGACAAGGAGGAAAAGACCAGGAAGGCCTTTCTGGGAGCCAAGCAGAAGATTAATCAGCTCATGGGTGAGAGGATGGGCTTTCTGGGCCAGGCTGTCCCTGATATTCAATCAGCACATTTAAAAACAAGAGTGAGCAAGAGGTTGGTTGTAGATTACTGATCATGTCTACGTCAACCACCTGTTGACAAAACTGATCAGCATCACTTAATGAGAAGTTCAGCTCATTGTGTCGGGACACTTCATGCTCTAAATCTTGTACATTGTCTATTGTATAATCCATAGTTCCAGTCCTCAGAGCTGATTGGCGGAGTCACTTTTGATTCTGTTATAAAATACCTGATAAGTACACGTCTTTGGGTGTATGGCTATGAATTTGAATTTTGATGAGCAAGCACTCTGTGTGTAGCTAGTGGTGAAGATTTATATTGATTAATGCACAAATCTCACTGTTTAAAATAAAAGCTACATTAAACATTTGATTCGCCTTAAACACACACACACACACACACACCATGCCTAACTTTGTGCCCCCTAGCTGGTGTAAAATCACCATGATGGTCCCTCATTGCTAATTGTTTAATTTATTCGTCAGTTTTTCAAACCTGCCCTGGAGTCGAGTCTTTTTGGGAACTTGTTTTACTGTTTTCTCTATTTATATAGTTGTTTGTTTTTAATCACAGTCCCGGTTTATTTTTTGTCCAGCCACCAAAGAGCAGCTGCAGAAGGACAACGAGGAACTGAAGCAGCAGCGTGAGGAGCTGGAGGTGCGAGTGAGCGCCCTCAAGTCGCAGTACGAGGGCCGTCTGAGCCGGCAGGAGAGGGAGATCAGAGATCTGCGAGGCCAGCAGGAGAGACAGGAGCAGAGAGACGAGCCGGCCGAGGCCGGACCCAGCAAGGTGAGCTACGACTGGTCCTGCTCGTTTTTTAACTTTTCACAGGCTGGACATGAGAAGCAAAGTCATGTTTAACCTCAATTTAAAGTTTACAGAGAGCACTCCATCTGCTACTTCAGAATAACTGAAACAAGGCACTGAATTTGGCACAAAATAATAGAATACATGTTTACTGGTTCTGTATTGTCTTCTGTGCAGTGGCTTCTGCAAGGATCTTCCTCGGCACTCATTACTTTCTCTTTTACCAGTAACTGTAAAACATGATCTGAGTCCCCCTAAGTTTTGCTAGGCTGAGTCATGATGGAAACATTGAAAAATACCCAATAAATCCACACCTGTGACCACAAGTCAGTTGAAATAATGTGCAAACAAAAAAATGTAGTACTCCTATCATACTAATTTGTTAGTTGATAGCTACATTGTTAAGCTGCTGTCCAACAACAGTGTTGGCGACTGGAAGAATGACATTTTTTAATTAATAATTTAAAATACAGTGGTGATAATTTATAAACTTTTGAGTGTTTTCTTTTTTAATACACTGTTGTCACCCGCCATTTTATAAAACAATGAAGCATGTACAGCATGTCTAATATGGTCTGTCAGAGCAAGACATGCTCATAGTTTAAATTTTTTATTTTGTTTTCAACCAAACCAAAATACCAGCAGCACCATAGAAGTATCTATTGCTGACCAACATCTCCACCCTCGCCGCTGCTAGTACTACTACTTCTGAGAAAGTACATGAAGTAGTCGCTTGTTTGATCACACGATTGTCACGTCTCTCTCTGTCAATGTTAGACCCAGGAGCAGCAGAGGAGCACAGAGCAGAGACAGATCAGTCTGAAGACAACCCCAGCTGCTGATCGGGGCAGGTATGATACACAGTGATTGTTATTTAGCATTCTAAAATGTATATACTTGAAAACACAATGGGACTGCAGAAGTATGCAAACTAATCTTTCTTCTGTAGTTGCACTAGCTCCTGCCTGTACATACTTGTGATAAACTTTTTTACTTATTCTGACCGTCTTAAATGTTGCACTTGCATCGGAAAAGTCATCACTCATGTCCTGGTTTTTGTTTGCCTCAGTGCCAGTACCTCTGATCCCCCAACTGCCAACATCAAGCCAACGCCTCTAGTAGCTACAGCCAGCAAGCAGCCTGTCAACCCGGGAAACAAGCCCACGCCAAGGGCAAGCATCCGGCCCATGATCACCCCAGCTACTGTACCCACCCCGACCCCCACTGCTACCGTCATGCCCACCACACAGGTGGAGACCCAGGAAGGTAAGTCTAACAAATGAGATCTGGGCTTTTCACATAGGAAACCAGTCAGCCAAAAGAACATTGTGCCCAGGAATGAGTATCAGGCCAAAAGCTGTATTAGTAACAGCGTTCTCGCTTGTTCTCAATTTCAAATGGTCTCCTGCAATACATTTAAGGAGGGTCATTCCCTTGGAGCATATTATGGTGTGATATGCTGCTTGTAGCTCAGTGAAAAGGCTTTTGTATACTTTTCAGGGGTGCAGGTGTCCAGCAGCTCATTTTTTCTAACTTAAATTGAGTCTGTATTTGTTGCCGCTGTCCAGCCATGCAGTCTACTGAAGGCCCACCGGTCGAACACATGTACGGCAGTGCCAGCGGCTCAGTGCGCTCTACCAGCCCCAACGTCCAGACCACTTTAGCGAGCTCCATGCTGACCGTGCAGCAGACCCAGACTCAGGCCACTGCATTCGTCCAGCCAACGCAGCAGCAGAGCCAGACCCATGCAGAGCCGGCCAATCAGGAGCCACCGCCTGTGGTGATGGAAGCTGCACCCAGCTCACAGGTGGAGAGGCCTTCGACTTCCTCAGCACCGTTTGGAACTGGTGAGAGAGTTAACGCATTTGAAAGTTGAGAATATTAAAGGTTCATGGGAAATAAATATATATTTTAAGCGTTTATGTATCTTAAGAAAATATTCAGCTTGGAGGAGTACATTTTAAAAAGAGATAATTATCGCAGGAAATTATGCATTTGGTTGTGTGTGTCTGTTTGTGTGTCTGTCTGTGGCTAGTCTTGCAAACCACTGTTCCATTCAGCCTATAATTTTTTGTGCACAGTTATGACTGCATGAAGAAGAACCTCTTGTGGTTGCAGTAATTCAAAAACTTGGACGTTTGTTCTCACTATTTCCGCTCCCTCACTCCGTTCATTGTCTAACTCTCACTTTAGATACTACTGGGCCTATCAGCCTATTAGGCATGTTGTGGCTCAAAACAAGACCAAATGTGTACTTTATATATACAATGTGTTCCTACAGACACCAGCCATTGTTAAAGACCAGCTTTACAGAGAGTAGTATAGATTATAATGAATTTGGATTAACACAGTTGCCTCCTGTTTGATGCATCTCTGATTGATCAGTTTTTCATGGTGTTTCCCAAGCAAAATCTACTCCATTTGTAGTGCCAAGTGCTTCAGATTAGTTGTCCAGTATGAACACATGAATACAGTTAATAAATGGTACATAGTTATAGGACGTGACCCCAATTAAACCTATGCACCACCTCCAGTTTCAGCAACACCAGGAACCTCCTCGATGTCCAAGAGGCCTCGCGAAGAGGAGGACAGCACCACCGTGGTCACTGATACTGAGACCACCCAGGAGGAGTCCTCCGAGCCCCCTATCCCCAAGAAGTTACGCATCATCCAGAGGGTGGGCCCTGAGGTAAAGGACGAAAAACCTGTAACCTGTACTGTACTAATGTGTTTTTATTTTTCCCATTGAACTAAGGATGGTTAATACGGTTCTGTGAGTGTTAAATGTTGTGTGTTTACTTCTCAGGAGGAGGTGCTGGCTGAGGACAGCATGGAGGCAGAGGGTGTGGTGCCAACAGACACTCAAGAAAGTCTCGAAGCCAGCCAGGTCAGCCATAGTCCAGTTATTATAATTAGTAAGCGCTACAGGATTTACATAAACAATGTGGTCGTCTATCCTTTGAATGGCAGGTCTTTTACATCTTACAGCATCTTGCTGGACGTTATGTCATCATGATGGTGTCTGTGTGTGTGCAGACACATTCTAGTCAGCACAGTAACTCAACAGCAATACATGATAGAAAGTTAATACTCAACCTGTCAGCATAATTTATTTATTTATTTATTTTTATTGTGGTCCTGCTTGCTCTGATCATGGATGAAAAAATCCAGGACAGTCGTCATGTTTTCTGGCCGAGATTATAACACTCCTGGAGTAGTCATTGGAGCACTAATAATTAAGCTAAAAATGTAATATAAAAAAAAATATTTAAAAATGTTAATTGGAGTTATTTGACAATTAATCATCATCTAATATTTGGTTATCGTCACAGCACTACTCACAGGCAGAGGAGTTTCCAGTTCTGGGGGACGCTGATGAGAGTGGAGCCTCCCAGTCTGTCCCTGTGGAGCTCGAGGTCACCCTGGCCCACACCGAAACCCCTGACCAGCCACAGCAAGACGTCATTGTCATAGTAACCGACACAGAGAGTGAGGATGACCAAGAAGAGGAAGAAGAAGAAGACGAGGAGGAGGAAGAGCAGGTAGGGATTTCTTGAGTGTTGAAGGTAAAATTGGAAAATTGCCTTAAAAATAGGATACCATGGTAACGTCTTACTGTCACTTTTACATCAGCGAGAGAAAAAGGAGCATTTCACAAAACCTGTGAAGTGGCGTTAGACATCAATGTGTCTCTTTTGAAAATGTTTTGCCATTAATTGATTTGACCGCTGCTCAACACAGGACTATGAAGAGGAGGATGAGGAGGAAGATGAGGAGGAGGAAGAAGACGAGGATGAGGACGATGGAGGGATGGGGGAGGAAGGCGAGGACAGTAACGAGGGGAGCGGAGACGGCAACGAGGCCTACGAAGCAGACGATACAGAGGTTCGGTTCCCATATGCACACACCGTTACAACTTAAAGCTGTGACCTATAGTTTCACCCACAGCGATGTTGTTTCCCGTTTGCCGCCCACCCACTCTCTTACTCACTGCCGCCCACCCCCTCCTGCTGAAAGACTCAGCGTTTCCCAAACGTCTCATTTCCCGGTCACGCTCAACGTTTCATCCCCGTGTCGCAACTACGTCTGTCTGTGTACAGGCTGAATGTGTTGACTTTCCTTGTTTACCTTTTACTCTTGCCCTGTGTGCGCACACACACGTGCTCAGTAGTATGAGTCAGAGTCTGAGAAGGGAAAGTAAACCGGCCTCATGCGCACTTTCGTCTCATTTGTAATCTGCTGTGTCTCAGGCTTCTTGTTTTTTTTAGGTAGAAGTCCAAAATTTTGGTTTCAATTTTGGTTGATCTTTGCTTTTTGGATGCAGTTATCAGGATCCAAAAAGATACTTGAGGGAAATTCACACATCAACTGACAGGACAACCAAAGTTTATTATGGCCATAAGGAGAGACAAACAGATCATATATTTATAGAGGCAACATTTTCTAGAGCAGCAGATTTGCAATATATTCGTCAAAATATCATACACAATAGATGCATTCTCAATGTCATTTCTCTGATTTATAAAAAGTGTATCTGTTGAGAAATCACCACAGATGTTTCCACATATTTGCAGCCAGTGTTAGAAAAAGAGAAGGGGTTGTAATCTTGTGCTAATGAAATAACAAGCTTAAAATTCCAAGGTATGTGACTAAATTAACAATTTTAAACATGTTCTAAGATTGTCAAAAGTCAATTACATACCTTTTTTCCCACTGGTATTGTTCAGTTATTGCTTAGAACACGCTATTTCCCTGCTCGGAACTGCGGTAGTAAATGGGAGTGGATTTTAACAGGGGGATTTTAGCCTTTTATGAACTGTGAAGGGCATCTTTGTTCCATGTATGGAGAAAATGAATCATAATCCTAATGTGGTGCTCTGCCAGTATAGCCTGGCAGCTATAATGTGTGGGAACTGTCCCATAACTTGTCTCCTCTTACGCTCCACCCTCCTGCTCCTTTATTTTTTTAAACTTGTCAACTTTATTTTCCCTCTTTCCCCCTCTGTCTCTTTCTTCCTCTCTTTTTCATCTTTCCCTTTGTAACTTTTATTGGTATTTTTCTTGTGCTCTTTTTACTTACTTGTTCTCACCACTCCCTTTTCTATTATTCTGTCTCTTTCTTTTGTCCCTTCCTTCATCCTTTCCCAGGGAGCTGATGTAACAGACCCGGGCACAGAGACAGAAGAGAGTTTGGGGGCGTCTGACTCCACCCAGCGGCCGGCTGACTCCCAGACACCCAGCTGTAAGATCCAGGAAACCCCGTCAAACTCATACATCCGCATCCATGATCCACCCCAAACTCTCCGCATGCACTCTCACAGCTGTCCCGCCAGCCAATTAGATATCCGACCGCCTCACGATGACAGAGAAAGATGTAATATGTTGTTGTCTGTCTGAAGGGACGAGTGGCAGATCTATTAGTCAAAGAGAGTTTCCATCTACAGCACATAAAGGTTGTTTTGTTCTGAAAATGGATGAAATAAATGTTCTTTTGATCATGTTCAAGGGGTTCTTAAACGTAGCTTGGCTAAGACCCAAAACTGGGTAAATTAGAAGGCCAGCCAACCAGGCTCATAAAAACATATAGCATTTTTTCCATATGGGAGCAAACAGATACAGGACCATAAATTAACAAAAAACTTCTACAGATGAAACAGTCCTCTGATCATTCAAAAAATTCATTCCCCTTTTCAGTTGATGGCAGCTCCATGGAGGCTTTCTCCACAGAACAGCCTATCACCAGCTCTGGTCCAAGAATGCCCCAGTCGCCACGGAGACCACCACACCAGCTGCCTCCCCGCCTTAACATCCACCCAGCCCCGACACCTGAGCTGGGGCCACCCGCTCAGGTTCAGGTATGAAAGAATAGGCCAACAAGTAATCTGTCCTTTCTAAGGATGATTGATCGCTAAGTGAAATCATGAAATGAGCCTTAAATAAACATAATTCTCTTATTTGAAAATGGCCTGTCCTGTATAGCTAAAATGTATTTATTTATTGTTTTGTTTTAATATGTAATCTTACAGCGTATCCCCATTCGTCGGCAGTCAGTGGGCCGAGCCCCTCAGCTGACACCTGGGATGGCCAGCAGCGCTGTAAGTCTCGTCTATAACCAGACAGTATGAGAGAGAGATTAGACGTTACTGTTTATATAAACATCAGTGGCACTGTCATACTTTCACTTTACGTGTGTACGTGTGTGTTAATGTGTCTGTCTCTCCCTCTGCAGCAGCACTTCTTTGATGACGACGACAGGATGGTTCCCAGCACCCCCACCCTGGTGGTGCCGCACCGCTCTGACGGCTTTGACCAGGCCATCCAGTGAGTCTCCATACAGAAACCTAATGCTCACACACCGCAGAGTCAGAAATCAAACCCTCAGGGGGAAAAAAGTTTAAGAAATTTCCAGAAAGTAATTTATATTGAATGTCACTGACAACACTCAACAAAACATTGTTCTTTCATCTATTCAAATCATTTCTTTATCTTTTCTTGATCAGATTATGTTGATCTAATATGATCTTTGGCTACATTTACTACCATTTGTCTGGAGTTGAAAAAATATTTTGAGATAAAATGAACTTGACCTTCGATTGTCAAGATTTTTACACCGTCTGTTTTTGATATCTAAAGCATGTTGAAGTAGGTGGTATGGAAAATGTAAGTTACTTTGGTAAATCACTGCCGTCTCAGAGCCTTTCTGTGGGATTCTTCACTCTGTGGTTTTTTGTGTACCAGCTCTCCCCAGGTGGCAGGGGTACCCCGATTCAGGTTTGGCCCTCCAGACGACATGCCACAGACCAGCTCGTCCTCCCACTCTGACCTGGGACAGCTTGCATCACAAGGAGGTACCCCACTACCACGTTTGCTTATTTCCTTAGACCTCACCACCCAAAAGCTCTCAAAACATAACCATTGTCATACTATTTTGTCATGGCTGTTAATGCATATGCTATTCAATGTGTTTATATCGTCCTTTTTTTTAATATAATGAGAAAGCTTATTGTGAGTTGTAATCGTAAAGCAATATGTGTGTGTCTGTGTGCCTGTAGGTCTGGGGATGTATGAGAGCCCTCTGTTCCTGGCAGCTCATGAGGAGGAGTCTGGCGGCCGCAGCGTTCCCACCACTCCACTACAAGTTGCAGCACCAGGTGTCTGTTCATGCCTGTTTATCTCTTTCTCACTCTGATGTTTAGGGATCACTTCAGGCTCTGAAGAGACCCATCTAATTTATCAAGTACTCCTCCATCCATACCAAACATGTTTTATTACTGATATATGGAAATAATTTCATCACATTTCCCAGCACTTAGTTAGCTGTACTTGTCAAAGCCACGAGGATCCAAAGTAATTTGTATAGACAATCTCACATTTGATAATTCTGACAGTTTAATCTCGTTTCCATGCCCCTCTCCCACAGTAACGGTATTCTCTGAGGTGCTCCCATCTGACGGTACAGAGCACGCCTCCCAGTCGGTGCCCATGGTTACCACATCCACGCCAGGCTTGGTTATGCCAGGAGGAGCTGGTACAGGAGAGGAGAGAGACGACGTCTTCCTGGAGCCGGACACGGACAGGTCAGAGACAGTCTGCTGCTGATTATCAGCGTCTTTCATTTGCTTGTCATCAAATCTTACGGATTCAGAGCTTTGGCCTTCAGTCAAAAAGATTGTTTTCTTACCCTGTACCTGCCCTTCAGTATTGTTGCCAAATGCAAAAGTTACGTGTTTTAAATATGAAATCCCACTGTGAAAGTTGACAGGTTTATACGAAAGTGGGCCTTTGGATTTTCACATTTCTTGCAATTTTATTTTTATTGATGATTTGAAAACTGTATAGCTGCATATATAAACCATCTATTTTGGCTCTCTGTGTTCCAGGCCCAGTGCGGAAGTGTCAGTGGATCCCGTGGTGTCACAGGGAGACATGGAGGAGCCAAGCCAGCCGGCTGATGAGGCCAGCCTCCCCTCCACCAGCCAGGAGCCCTCCTCCAGCTCTGCAGGTACAGTGCAGCGTAACAACTTTGGTTTTTATAACAGTTTTCAGAAGCAGGTTACAAAGTGCTTTTTATAAATAGTGCTGCAGTTAAATGCAGAAGGACATGATTTATAAAATTTAAGCCCTAAGACATTTGAATGCATTGGACTTTGCTGGTTCAAAGTTCCAAGTTGTTTCCCCAGTTCAAATATGTATCAGTATTATAGTTTATTTATTTTCTTTTAAATGCTTCTATGTTCTGTTTTCCTAGACACAAGCAGCGGTCCACCCAAACCGTCTAGACCCGGACCCGGCAGACAGCTACAGCGCTGGTCAGAGAACCGTCGTGGCCATGTGAAGAGAGGAGGTAACACACACACACACACACACAAACACACACAAGGGATTCTCCCATTAGGTGTCGACTGAGGTGCAGATGAATTGCACACAGATCACATTTTCTGCTTCACAAACTTTTATTGAAGTAATTGAATGATTTTTCACTGTTATTGACACACACCAGCTCTGATGATGCACATATACAGTAAACTCTAAAACACTTTGTCTCATATTAATTTTCAGAGCGTAGCATGTAATGCATGTCAGTATAAGAGATTCAATGTTGAAAAAAAATAACAGAATACACACTTCACCTGATACTAACTTTTCCATACATTCATTGCATTGCACATTTTTATACAGGCACTGTACAGAAGTTTTTACATCAATGTAGCAGGCTTTTTCTAACAGTTTTATTTTTATTTTTTTGGACCACTAGGACAGGCGTTCCCTTCTCGAGGTATACATGGGAGACGTTTTGCCAGATGAAGCACTCGTCCAGAAGTTCAGCCATAATCGGAGACCCTGACATCATTCCTGACATTGAAACACAATATTTTCTAGTTTGAGTGTTCAAATCCTCTATCTAGTCTTGATTGAGTACACCTGTTTTGAAGCCTGTGGTTTGTTTTGGTTTTATTCTTTGATCTTTGAACGTACCATTGTAAGTGCAGTCCATGCTGAAGCAATGTGTTTTATGAAAAAAACATAATAAAGTTTAAAACTTTTTGAAAACAGCCTCCGTGTGAGAGACAGTTTTGAATGGACATTCAGTGTTTTCTGATCAGACTTTGGTGGGGCACTTGAAGAAGTCGTTGGCTGAGTTCCTCTGAGGCGTTACGTTGGCTGGAGGGGCAACAATGACAGGACGATCACCGCTCATCTGGACGTTGTAGTATTTTGCTGCAAAGGAAAACTGATGTTTAGTTGACGGGCTCATTCAAGTTTCAGACTTACTAATTGTGTTTAGGATGCACACTTTTTTACATCCATACTTCCATTTTCCATTTGAGGAAAAATGGCATGACATTTAAGACATGCATCTTCCAACAACCTGACTAACAGTGCATTGGACATTAACTTGGACGACTGTGGTGTTTCTTTAGTGACGTAAATGACTAGACAGACAGCAACCCCCCTCCCAACAGGATTCAAGGCTAATTTTATTCAGCTGGGCCTAAAACATAGTAATATATTTTCAACAGGAAATATTCTGTCCTGCATACTCTAGACGGCTTTAAATTTAAATTGTCACGACTTAAGTTTTCACCTCTAGCCTGGTGGTTGGATCATAAAACTTCCCTTCAGTGAAGGTGAATGAACCGCACCCCCCGGTCCTCTGTCAGTGCCTGGCCACCCCACCCAGACACATGTGGTTCTTGTCAGGCCTTTCAGACATGATGCATTTGAGGTTAAGAACAAATGCCTTTCTGCAGACTGACAGGTGCAATGCTTTTTGTTCTTTGAGAGAGTGCAATTTAGTCCAACTGCTTTTTTTATTGTTGAGGTCATAAAAGAGATCGAGAGTGAAGGAAGAGCTCTTCAGCCAATAAACTTTCAACCAATCAGTCCGGGAAACCGAACGCTTTTATGTCATGCAGTGTTTTTTAAATCAAGCTGTTAAGGCTCCTAATCCAAGATAAGATGGCAATTACAGCACACTCAGGGGTTTTCTTTTTAAACTACTGAACTGGAAAATTTGGAATGTGGTGATTAAACACTTTTCTCCAATTAGAGGAGGAACAAAAAGCTAAAAGATTTACCATCACCTCAACAAATGCAAAATGTAAATTGAATCTCATTTTTCTTTCTTATTCACAATAACCTGCTGCGACATCTTTTAGTTTAGAGCCAAATAAACCTCAGCTGCTTGACATGAAGACAATTCCCCAAGACTAGTAATTGTGGGTGACTTACATCTTGAGAACACATAGTATTTGTATCCCTCTGGTACCCTCCGGCTGGGGACAGACACAGCAGAGGTGACGGAGGTGGGGAAACCTCTCCAGGTTGTACGAATGTTGATGGCCGGCTCTAGAACAGACACTGGAGAAAACAGTGGAGTATAAACAAAATGACATGATTAAAGTAGACTGGATGTAGGTGGAATTATAGCCTGACCTCCCTGAGTAATGTTGCCCTTACATGAAATGTGTTTGTACATGCTTTTTTGTTGCAGTACGGTCATTTTATTTAGTTATCCTTTTATACAAATTTGTGGTGACTCATGGTTCCTTGACATTCTATTGGAAAATCCTACAACCGGTCCACAGTTGCAGCTACATAAACTGTATGTGGGCTGCTTATTTTCACATTATCAGCTATTTACAAGATGGACCTTGGTGTCCCTCTCACCTCCACTGCACTATGACTCATTTTTTCAGGGAACAAAATGTGTTGTTATTCAAATAAAACAAGTTTACTTCAGCTCAGGCTAAGCTCACCTTACCCTAATCTTAAAATGCTTGCAGATGCTAAGAGAACCCACCCAGCAGACTCATCATGGTACATCTATATAGGGTCATAAAATCTGACTGGCATGGATGTGAACTTCTCATGACTGTCTGGAAAGAGAAAAAACTTCCATCATCTCTTTTAATCAGCCATGACTTGATTACATCTGGGCAGCGAAGAGTGAAGTCTGAGTTTCTTGTGCTGTATGAATTCAAATTTGTTCACATACCTGCTTGGCGGGTCACCCGGTTGCGGGTAGTGTAAATGGCATACTGGGGTTTCCTGCCACATGATGGAGCGGTGCCAAACTGGTATGAATATTTCTGGACCAAACCCCCTAGGAGAACCAATCAAGAAAGAGATAATCAGTTCAGAATTTAATCAATCATGCAGAACTTAACTGCGATACAGTTAATATGTAGAAAATAACGGTTGTTTATACTAAAAATAAACAATACAAATACCAAAATCAATGAAAACTTGGGAACTTTTAATTTGGAAATTATACAAACTGGAAATTACACCCAACTTGATTAACACTGAAAGGCCAATGGATTTGCGGGGCCTGAGAGAAAGGTTGATCACTTGTCAATTGAAGATGAAATATATGAATATGATTTTAGTTGCTGCTTCCTTCCTTCCTTCACCATTTTGAAAACTTAAGCACTAGCTTGTCCAAAAATGTGGAGGGATGTTGTGAAAGCTGGGATCTTTCAATACTTAAATTCAGTCAGTTGATGATGCTTAAACTTTCTAGTGGTGTTAATTTTTTTTATTATTTATTATTTATTTTTTTA
>OMLF01026627.1:10883-25200 GCA_900302615.1 Holocentrus rufus | reverse complement strand
ATTAACACTGAAAGGCCAATGGATTTGCGGGGCCTGAGAGAAAGTCGATCACTTGTCAATTGAAGATGAAATATATGAATATGATTTTAGTTGCTGCTTCCTTCCTTCCTTCATCATTTTGAAAACTTAAGCACTAGTCCAAAAATGTGGAGGGATGTTGTGAAAGCTGGGATCTTTCAATACTTAAATTTTTTTTTTTACAGTTATTTTAACTTAACCAGGGTAAAACTTTAAGTACAAAACAGTGTTAGCACTGGACCCAGCCATCACCTCTCTTGAAGAAGTAGACGGACTCTCTCCTCCTCTGGTACTGAGGCACAGACAGGGCGGCTGTGATGTGGCCCCGCAGCCCGTCAAAGCCTGTCAGGATGGGCTTCGGATAACCAGAGTCCAGTACATCATTGTCAAATCTCCAGTACTGTGTTCCCTGTGAAGGTCACAAACAAACACAAACAAAACAACTAAACCTCTTGTAATTGAACATACCTGTACAAAACTTTACAGAGGAGCCTATCAGGATCAAGAATGTCTGAATGGTCTGAATGTGTGGGGAAATGTAAGACATTAATGTAAATCAGAAAAGATTGCACTGTCAACAGAGCAATAATGCATCCTGATTACCAGGCCTTTACATCCACTGTCCCTTTGTTCAATTTGAGCATTTGTTACTGATTCCAAGGTTCAGTTCATTTACCTTGAAAATGTATGTTTTGCCCTGGCAGTTGCAGCGGGTGAAGACAGTGTCAATGGGAGAAGGAACGCCCCACACTTCTGTGATCCCACGTGCTGGACCTGGCACCCTGTTACTATCCAGCACCCAGAAGTAATGCCCTGTAAAAAGTAACAATGATTTGATTGACACAAGTTCACAAGTTCAAAGACAATCAGCTTTTTTGGATGGCTTGACCCCAAATCAGCTGCCTGGCACTAACCTCTGAAAATCACCATCGTGCCATTCCTAAGTGTGGTGACTCCACTGGTTGGCCGCCCACTGCAGAGGTTGGTATCATTGCTGTCATCTGGAGAAAAGGACACAATCAAAAAGAAATCACGTGTGGAAAATTATGGAATGAGACAAACAAAACGTGCAATGTTAGGCTGGGATGCTGGGGTGTTAAAGGTTTATTTGTTTCCTGGAGCTGCCTGGTCTCTCCTACATTGTGAACTTTGTTGTGTTCCCTTCTTTAAAAGAGCCAAATTTTATTTGTAATTCAAAAGGACTGTTTGACTCATTTAGGGTGTGGGAAAACAGGCACCTCTGTCACTTAATATACAGCTACACTTTGAAGGGAAGCACTGTTCACCCAGAGGCATGCAAATAAAAAAAATCCACCTCATAAAACAGGCTGCTAGCAGTAATAAATCTGTGACAGAAACTAGACAGAAACTGCATCTCTGCAATAGTGTTGAGGGTCTGTAAGATGGCTGAGGTAGAAAACAAATAAAGACTCTGCATTTGTTTTCTTTGGCTGATTTGACAGAGATCTTGATCTTTCCCAGCACAATTTCAATAACAGCCTTTGGTGTGAATATTCCATTTTTATTTTAAGTCTTATCGTAGCTTACCTGCTTGGTAGTCTCCAGGATTGTCTATCGTCAGAGTTTGTGCAGGGTCCAGGGGCTTTGGCATGGGTTTTGAGGTGGGTTTGGCCAGATTTGGTTTAGTTGGAGATGGTTTGGGTTTGACCTGGGGCTTTGAGGTAGGTTTAGATGGTTTTGGCTTGGCTGGGGCTTCAGTGACTTTCACCAGATCAGCTGTGGTTTTTCCTGGTGTGACGCCATCCACCTTTTCAGTCTGTGTTGGATCTGTGGGTGATGGAGCACGGGTGGTCAAGGCATCATCTTGAGGACCGGGCCCATTCCAGCTGTCTGGGGTGTCCCCTCTGGCCACTGAATCAGGACCTGACTCTGGCCCTGGAGGCTGGGAATCAGTGGTACTGGGGTCTGATGGGTAGGATAAAGTGGTTGCCTGGACATCCTGGGAGTCAGACTTTGGAGTGGTTGCTTCTGGGATGGGTGTCTGGTCTGGCTGTGATGAGGCAGCGGTGGTGGTCACGGGAGAAGCAGGTGTTGTCTCAGAGAGCTCTGGAGCTGAGGATGAGTCCTGTGTGGGGACTGTGGCTTCAGGAATCATGGCTGGGTCAGTGGCTGGCGTCACAGTTGCCTGGTCGGACTCTGGGCTGTCTGCCTTCTCCGGATCCAAAGGTAAGACCCCGGCCTGGCCAGAAGAGGCTTCAGCTGGGTCTAACTTCTGTGCATCTGGAAGAACTTCCTCCGGAACTGCCACACTGCCTTCAGGCTGTATTTCGGGGGGGCTTGCTGTAGCAGTAGGCCCAGGTTTGGGTTCTGAAGTTGGGGTAGGCTGGCTGGAGGACTGGGGAACGACTGTGGTGGTGGGAAAGGGCTCAGGAGGAGATGTTCCTGAGTCAGGTGGACTGGTGGGATCAGACTGTTTCGCGGGTTCACTGGCATCTGGGAGTTGGAAATTCATGAATAAAAACAGTGATGTTAGATTCAAACCTGAATGACTCAGCGGTAACAAGAAGCATGGTAATAGATGTATGAAATTAATGACAGCATGGATGTTTTTGCCAAGTTATTCCTGCCTATCACGTCACACACCTGCACTCTCAATAGGGACCTTTCCATCGGTTGGGTCGGAGGGAGCGGGGCTGGCAATGGCCTGGGTTGGCGTACTATCTGAGGGAACCTCTGGTGTCTGGGGAAAGAGTGTGAACGTCTCCTCTGGTTTGAACTCCGACTCAGGTTTATCCTGAATGTCTGGCACTGTGGGGTCTGTGGGCACAAGCTCCAGCAGATCAGTGGGAGACGGTTCATAGCCACTGTGGCTCTCAGGGACGGATGTTCCCTGTGTGTTTTCCAGTCCGCTCTCGTAATAGGGGTCATCAGGAAGGTTTGGATAGATCGGCTCATGCATATCTGTGGGGGTATATGACAAGTAAGAAAATGACATTCACTTGAGGGGAAAGACTTAGCTGGATTTCTTATGCAACCACGTCATTGCTCACCATTGTTGAGATCATCTTGTAGATCTGATGCAGGTGTGACCAAAGGAACTAAATGGTCATCTGTGGGGAAATAAGGCAGATTATATTAATGATTGCAAATGTCTCGCAATTGGCATTTTCTTGAAGTAAACAACTGAATCATTTGTATTTCATCAAAATTTCCGTAATATTTTCCCTGCTTTAGTTTAGTTTACTTTAGCTTGCACATCTCTGAGACTTTGACCGTGACATTCCAGAGGGAAATGTCATGACGTGCCATCCTCCTGAGAGATAAATGACAAGGATGCCAGCACAAATACTTGTTCCAACCAATAAATTCAAACCTCCACAAAAACATTCTGTCATCCTTGCTTGGCCTCTTCATTGCTTTCCTCTCTTGCCTTTGTGATTCAACCCGTGCCTGTTTCCCTCCCCCACATGGTCCACTCATAATGACACTACTTCCTTGTGTTTCTCTTGGCCAGTGAGACCTGAGCTCTTGGCCTCCTCTGGTGAGACTTGGCCCCAAAAGCAAGCCACAGCTACAGACTCACAGTGTGACACCCAACCAAAAACATATTCCTGTCTACTTCCTAATTGAATTTGAGTTCAGCCCAGATCAAAATGGGCAAAATAGTCCAAAATAAAAGAGTTTATGATCGTAGTATTGCTCAGATAGCATTGGTTTCTTTTTTATTGGTGATTTATGAAACCCATTTCATTTTCATATTGTTTCCAAAAGTCAGTGAAATTGGAGCATGCTCTGAAAGTTTTCTTCTTGGTCTCACAGAGAATACTCACCCAGGTCTGGCTGCTCAGCTGGTTCCATCGGAAGTGGCTCTGTGGATATATTTATGATTATAAATATTAGAGGGACAGGCCTGTGAAAACATCATTACCCTTATAAGTCCTAAAAATCTGCAAATATCATAAAAACATTTTTAAGTAAATTATACCTTTGGGTTTGTTATCATTTACATTATTGCATGAACTAGTCTTCGCTGGTGTTACACTGGCTGGTCCATTGATTGTTTCTGTGATAAATTACCAAGACAGAAAATATTGTCAAGGATGACCTGATGCATTGATGCAGAGTACTGCATGCATCACATGCTACTCCGCATGCTGCTGGACATGCCAGGGTGCTTTGAGAAAAACACAGACCTCTAAACAAGATTCTATTAATCTTGACATCTCTGCATTTCTCCCACTTTCATCACCCCTGGTTTACATGCATAAAGAGTAATTTCTCATTGTAATTCTTGCGCGATAGTGCAAGTAAGAGATATATGGGGGCTGATTCTGACATGCAGCCATGCTTGCATTCAAATGACAACTAGTAAAGTATGTAAGTGTAATAATATAACAACACTTCCTCTGACTAATTTCAATTTCCTCATGACAGCAAGCAGTATAATGGAAATACCACTGGGACTAAATCTGAAAAGGAAATCTATAATGGAGAACATGCATAAAATGTCCTGTGGAGGTTTCAAATAATCATGCTGAAGGAGTTTGATTAAGCTTGCCTTCTATGTCGCAATGAGCCTTGAAATCTGAGCAGCACTGGTTGTACTTCATGCAGCTAGAGTCACAGCTACACCGCCGGCCTCTCTTGAAGGTTTCCCCACACCGTCCTTTACATGAGTTTTCTGTCACAAAGATACACAGCAGGCTTCAGTGCAAATAGACCTAAACAGAGCCACAGCCTCATTCTCTTAGATGAATTTAACTTCATGATTCATATGGAAGTATTTCAAGCAATGTTAGATTAACCGTGTTGCTCTTTGTATGGATTGGGATTGGCATAAATAAGTGTGAAGTTGAAGATCAATAGTAAATTGAATGGTCTAAGCGAAACAAGAGTGCTAAGAAAAAGTGTGGCAAAACTGCCCATCAGTGCTTCAAAATGTGATCTGCATATGAGTGCATTTAGGTTGAAAATTAAAAAAAAAAAAAAAGCAATCAATTTCAGATAGTATTTCTAAGTCGCAGCATATTGTTAGAGAAAGGTCTTACTTGTGGTGCACTGGGCCTCATAGTCTCTGCAGCACTCATCATGACTCAGGCAGTCATAGTCACACTGGCACATGTAACCCCTGTAGTACTCAGCACCACATCGTCCTTTGCAGCTTGCTGTAAATTAGCCATAGAAACTCAAACTTAAAAATTCAGACAGGTAAAAATTTTGTTCACACATGGCAAATCATGTCATTTCAGTGATTTGAATTTTTGTTTTTCTTTCTCCTACAACATGGCCTACTTGGACACATTGTCAACATGTGTCAGAAATTGATTTCTGACGTAAAGACACAACTTGAGAGACAAAAGTCCACCTGTAGTAAATAATTCTTAACAGAGCAAATAAGAGTGAGAACAACCATAACAAATACACCATACCCTCTGGGAAAGTCATTTGATATTTGCCACATTTTGTTTATTGTGACTATATGCATCTATATTTCTCGCACAGAAAACATTTCAATTAAAATTTTCAATGAACTTTTTTTAATGAAATGCCCTACAAATATGCCACCCTTTTATATTCACATCTAGGTTATTAAGAAAACCATACTCACTCTGAGCAGCACTAAATGTAAAAGCACAAGCCAGCAGAATAAGAGCACAAAGTAGAGGTGAAGACATCCTGACACGGCTTTCTGTTACCCTATAAAACTGAGCAAAACAGAAACACAGAGAACAAATAAATCAAACTTCTTGGCTATGTGTGTATTAATGCTGAAACATTACATTATGGAGAGGAAAGTAACAAAAAATGACCTGACTCCAAGGGGAAAAAGACAGGGAAAAAAATCAGCAACCTACCTTGGCTCAGCCTCTGTCCGAATCCTGCTGAAGGTCTGACTCCGGCCGGTTTTAAAAGCCCGGGACAGACAGACCAACTGATTTCCCGTTAATTGGCGGTTCTAATTAAAAATGGGATGAGCTCACAGGCTGCAGGGAGGATCCTCCAGTCCAGACACCATCAGTCCCCACAAACAGCTGGAAGCACATCAACACACATCTGTGCCAGACAGACGGCTGACATCACTCACTACACAGAGAGCGAGAGAGGAAAAAAAATAGGGTTGTGACAGATTACCGAAACATATGAGTACCTGCTCTTCAGTCACAAGTGGATGAGCTGGAAAGTGCCAGATTATTGTGTTTCAACATTTAATTTTCAACCTCAGAGTATTCAAAATATTTAAAAAAAATACAGTTTCTAAAACTACCGAGGACAGAAGAATCTTCCTCTTAATAATTGTTTTTGCTTATTTAATTTTATTTAATAGAGCTTCATAGTTTATGAATGACATTCCCTAGACTTAATGGCAGGCTGACAATGGAGCAGTAATTCCCTGAAAATATTTCTTTATAGGGTTTGAAGATGCTTGAAACAAGTGTTTAAAGACTGAGAGATAGTTAATATCTCCACTGAAACCAAATGCTATTACTTAAATACTTTTATTGGCAGCTCAACTTGCCCTAATAAAGCTTCACTGTAATATTGTAGGGAGTCTAAGTGCCTGTGCAATACAGAAGTGAATTAATAGAAATCTTATCATCCCCAGTGGTACTTTATCTCCTACAGTGTCACTCTATGATTCCTATAATTGTCTTGAAGGATAAGCTATTTTATATATTGTAGTTTTGCTATGATATTGCATGCTTGCTAAAGTATTTCTATATTTATTTTTATTATGAGGGGAACACTGGGCTGGACCTGCTTTGCTTGCCTCTCTTACTTTTCCAGGCAGAATGCTATGTAAATTGAATGTATTTTTATTACTTAGGGCTGGTCTGTATTGTGGGCGGTTTGCGGCTCGAGGTGTTGGTGGACCATATCATGCCTGTGGTATTTTCTCATCATGTCACTGTGCTTGTAGAGGAAAAGCGCTCATTAGAAGACTTGTGTCAAGGCTTATTTCAATCTAGATAACCGGATCTGATCGAATTAGGCTGTCAAACAGTTGAGTAAACAAAGACACCAGGGGAAGAGTACACACAATTCTCACACACTTTGAGGGTAGACAGTAAACAATCTCCTAGCAACGGAGGAGGAAAGCAAGTGAATGTATTTACTCAAGTACTCTACAATTTTGAAGCACTGGTACTTTAGACTACTGAAGTATTTACTCTTTGTGAGACTTTATACTTTACTGCATTACATTTCAAAGAGAAACACTGTACTTTTTTCTCCACTACCTTTATCTGACAGCTATATAGTTACTTATAGTTACTTAGGCTCATAAAATCTTATGACCTGTTAGAGTTTATCTCAGTGATTAGCTAACAGTATATGGAGTGATTAAAACGGGTAATACCCCAACCCCTAAAGCCTTAAAATACATCTCATAGGATTTTGAAATTTTGTTTTTTCAGAACAAAATAGGCTACTTTTACTTTTGATATCTAAGTACATTTTACTGCCTATACCTCTGCACTTTTGCTTGAGTAAAGCTTTGATTGCAGGACTTTTACTTTTAATTGAGTATTTTTCCCTTACAATATTGCTATTTTTACTTGAGTAAAGGATTTGAGTACTTTTTACACCACTGCCCACCACAGTGTTTTGAAACCCTACCCTGAGGTCTAATACATGGACCACAATGTGGAAACACAAGCACAATTAAGTAACAGGTCTCAGCAGGATTAAAGTTCAGTGTTTTAAATGTAGAACAGTTGCACCCCCTTGTGGTGGTAGGGCTGAGTTTCATTTGGGAGCATTTCAGTTCAAACATTTCAGAGGTAGCCTATGAATATGTGTGAACTGTGTGAATGTGAAAAAGCTTGGTGTTGCTAGCAAAGAGCATCTGTGCTCAGTTCCCTGTCAATGTGTACGTGTCCCCTGGGTTAAAAAGAACATCAGTCAGTCTTATATATTCTTCCTTCAGCTGTTTTCCCAATCTGGTGCTCAAGTAATATCAGAAAACACAAGCATGCATTTAGCACATTTCATGTATTACATTTATAATCAGACATAAATACAGCATTTGTCATGCCAATTATACATGGTGATGATATGTGAAATTTGGCTTTGTTTCTTTTCTCTGGGCGGGGCAGAAGGGAAAGCTCTGAGTTTGTTGGTGACATCAACACCAACTCTCCATTATCTTGTCCTGATGGTTCATGGTCATGCACAGCAGCAGTGTCACTGTCCACCTCCCCTGCAGCCAAACACCCACACAGAGAGAGAGACACCTGGCACAGACGGTGAGGTGGCATTAGCAATGTAACAGAGAAGAGGCACCAAGCACTTATTACCAAGACAGCTGTCAAAGACACTGACAAAGACATTCCTGTTGGGAGGGAGGGGGCTGGAGGGATGGAGAGGGAGGACATCAGCTGGAATACTGGAAACTAAAATCTTCTGTCTTGGCACCTTTAATTAGGCAGCCTTGTTCCAGAGCAGGCTGATTTGAAAGAGCCTGAACAGGGACAGAAAAGCGGAGACACCCTGGAGCTGAAGACCTGGAAGGTCATAGCTTGAATTATACACACTGGGCCTTGTGAGCAACTGTTACTGTAAGCCTGTTAAACCAATGTTAATCCTATAAATTTAAAAGCACACATTCTATTTTTGTTTTGCAGTTCTGTCCCATCAGTTCAGTATAGACCTTTTTCACTGCAGCCATTCTGACATGAAACAGTGCGTAAACACAGGTGTTACTAATCATATTAATTAAGGTTCTGCGCCTAAATAGAGCAGAACCTCAGTTAATTTGATTATTAACACCTGTGTTTATCTACTATTTCATGTCAAAATGGCTGCTGTGAAAAAGGTCTATTATGTTCCAAGTGAGCAGAAGCCCTGACACTAGAGGCCCAGTAACACACTGGCTGTTTGTGCATGTTTGTGCTGCTGCTCGTTAAACCACCATTTCCTTATTTGTGCATTTACAGGAAATATACCTATGAAGATTAGGCTGGAAACAGGAAATAATCAGGTTAGTCACAGAATGAATAGTTTGTCTAGTTAAACTCTTTTTGTCTTTTTAGTATGATTCTCATCCACGCATATCTCTCAAATTTAATACTTAATTAGGCAGCCAGGAGATAATGATAATGTCCAGATACTAAGCGCACATAAAATGATCAAACCAATGAAAAATAGTGACATCCCATAGTCTGATATATATTCAGAAATGTAAATATGCCTTTAACCACATTTTTGTGAATATTGGTATGAGAGCATGATCATGAAAGGACCTTTAGGGGGAGACAAATGAGAGCGTATGAGCCATGAAACACCAAGCACACTCTCCCAGGATAAGAATAGGAACACCAACAGGTGGCAGCGACTGATATATAATTAATTTCCATGGCTTTCATCTGTCATTTCATTTTATTTTTGAGATTTTGCTGTGGATTAAAAGCTTAAAAGATTATCCTTGGTTTCATTTGTTTTTGCAGATGGAAGCAAAAGGACACTGCCAATCAGACTGTTCACAGAAAGAAGGGGTTTGTGAATAACTGCCGCACAGGTTCCTTTATAGGGTGATTTGCTTGCTTGGAAATTTATTTTTTTTGTATTTTTCTTTGGCATTACCCTCTTGTTCCTGTTGTTTCCAATAGCTCTGTAATTACTCTTGTAATTTACACTCAACATTTGAATGAAAAATACTGCACATCACTTACATCTTCTGTTTGTTTTATTTGTCCTTTAAAATCTTATGTTAATTCTCACCCTTACAGAAAACTGAATATACAGTTACTCTGCACTGTGACTTTGAATGCAGCGGAAAAGTATTCTATTACAGGCAGTACATCAGTGTTAGTCTGGAGGTGGAAGTTCCGATAATCTAATCTAACATCTCAGTAACTACACAGAAAAACTACCCCATATCCTTGCACTCTACTACTTTGCTTTCCACGCCTGTAATCTCAAGTTGCACTCTGCACTTATTTCAACTGTGCACCACTCAGCATCACGTCAAGTATCAACACCTCCTCCAGAGGGCCTTCGCCTGCTGTCACTCTTCCTGTGTGAAATCTTTGCTTTCCGAAAACACCTGAAAGAAGGTGATGCTGCACAGCTGTGACTCATTGCTGTTGTGCTGGTGGCAGTGCAGAATGAGCTTTGAGATTCCTCTTGGCTTTAAAATTGCTTGGGACCCTGTTGTTAGGTAATGATGACCCCTATTTTTCTTGGGTATAAGTAGCAGCAGTGCTGTAATTGAGGGTATATGCAGGTGAACGGTTCGAGATAGGCTGATATATCGGGTAACCAAGTATACTGGGGGGAAATCAGTTTTTTTTATTTCATTAGATGGTTCATAGTAAGGAGAGACAGGAAAGATTGTCCTGGGCTCCTGCAGACTTCAGCCCAGAGCCACCAGAATGCATCCAACAGTATATTAATCAGATGTTTGATATTGGTTAGTCATGTTGCTTGTTGATGAAATGGTGGAGCCTCCTCCCCAACCACAGCTGCATAAAAACATAAAAGTCTGCATAAAAGTCCGTAAAACCTGCACTGACAAGCCCCCGCTTGACTATTCTGATATATTAGCCTAATTACTTATGAAAATATGTAGCATGGTGTGTTTACAGTACGCCACACAAAGTAATATTTATGACACAGTGCATGATATTTAGGAAGTTATGGATACTGATCTGTCCTCTGAATCTCTGCACCATCTGCAGGTTTTGTGCCCAGACTTGTGGCCACCACCCGCTTCCTTCTTGTCCATAAACATATCCACACTGGAGAGAAGCCACAGCTAAAGCTGTACAGCTAAAGTTATTATCGTAGTTTTTCACAGAATTAGGCTATATTTCCCCCATACAATTCTGAGTAGATATTTCATTTTGTACAGAAGAACATAAGCTATAAAAATAGTCAGTTTCACAGACATGTATATATGTAAAAGTCTCATGGACACTCCCCCACATATGAATTGTTCCCCCTTCATGATGTCCGTTTTAAGTAACTTTATGGTCTTAGGCTAAATTTGTTTTGTCTGTGAAACTTACAAACAGTACTTTAATCATACTGTTTTACTTGTTAATACAAGGATGTCATTCAAATTGAATTCAAAATTTTTTCCAAGTTTCCTCATTCACGCTTGACATCAACCTTCAGTTCATCCTATCCCCCTATTTGCCAAACGAGAGGTGTGTGGTTTTAGGTGGTTTTCCCAGCTCCCAGAGGGCCTCGCTGAACTGCGACATACAGAAACACAGAGCAACTGCCAGTTAGCCTATATGAGTTCTGCAGCGAGCATTGCTATGAGAAGAGACACAAACTCATAGTTTCCTGTAGCAATATAATCAACACAGCTATTACTGTCATCAGTACAGTGGCAGCATGAGGCTGCATATGCACTCACACTCAAGCATCTGGGCCTCAACCATATAGTTCAGTGGTTTGCCTCCACTCATCATTAATGGTATCAATTCGCTGAATAAGTAGCCTGCCTTGGTATCCTAGTCCTGAGAAAAGATTAGCTGAATTTCCTAAGATCCCCTAAGATATGGTATAGGATTAGTTTAAAAAGTGAGGGGGATTGCTTTACCACTACAGCCACAGGGATTACTGTCAACATCACAAAAAGCTTGCAAAATGTTTGCTTTTGACAAGGTGGATGATACAAAGGCAGATATGACAAGAGACATGACACAACAAGAAACATGACAAAGCAAAACACATGACCAAAGCAAGATTGAAATGGAGTTTTCATGCTAAGGAACAGGTCATGAGTCCCATTTTCCGGCTGGCATGCCACCTCAGTAGTCACCCTGAGGCTGTGAGTGGTGACTGAAAGGACTAGTCTTTCCCTGAAGGTACGAAACAAACTAACAAAGAAACTGTGTTTTGGCTCTGAACTAAAACCTGTTGTGACTGTATGCAACATCCCATACCCAGGCAAGGCTTTCTGTATTGATGGTAAATAACAGAGATGGATCTATATGTGTGACCCAAGAGGCCTGCTTGTACTACTAGAGGTCACTAAGAGTTATGAAGGATGAAGGAGATAAAATCGTGTTTCTTTTACCTATTTGCTTTTGTCTTTACAAATGGGCAAATGCTGCATTTTTAATCTTGAGCTGTAGCCTATTCACGTTGAACTGCTGAGAATTAATAACTGTCCACTATTACAAGTATGATCACAAAATACTGTGATGATTGCTCTTTGGCTCAATTAACGACTGTTCAAACGATTTCATGTAATTTCCCCTTTACTTGATCTCGCTTCACAGATACAAAGTGTAAAAATGCAGGCGAAAAAAAGTAATTTTCATTCTATAAGTTCAATACATCTTTGCATACGCTGCATATATTTGTGGGCGTTATCTTTTTAAAAAACTATCCAATAGCCTGAGAGTATGCCCTCCAAGACCCACCTCTACATGGTTGCTATGCCTACAACACGTTTCTCCCTGATTGCCGGACTTTTTAGCCAATCAGTGTAGAGATGGGCGGGAGTTTGCGCGCACACTGAAAACTGCCTGGTGAATTTCTACTATGATCAAACCTCTCAGGGTGCATGCTACGGCCGGACCGAGGCAGCTCAACAACTGAGGATGGAAAATGTACTGTAAACGTTTTCAAGGAAACCAATACAGGTAATAGCTCGTTTTCTGTTTTCTCTCTCTGTATCGTTTATATATTTTTGAAAGTAGCTGAAAGGGCCGTGCTACTGTGCTGAGTTGACCATGCATAACTGACAATGCTGAATTTAAACTGGCAGCACTTGTAGGCACTCGGGGCACACGTTTGTTTGACAGTAACGTATAAATGGAGGGAAATTTGCTAATGTTGCTAATCTTAAAAAGATTAACTCACAAGAGACAGGCAAATATGTGAGTACGTAACGTTACAGCGGAATGTAATTTAGATACAGAATTTGAACTTTATTGCTAATCCTCAGTGTGACAAACCCAAACATCATCATAGTGTTTTCCTGTGGGCTTCAGCATCAGCATTATCTGCCAAGGTGGGTCCGGGCCTGGTCTTGGCTTTTAAATTGACTTCACAGCTGTCAGATCAGGTTGTAATTTTGACATAAATCAATTTGACAGCCTGGCTCCCACTCGGAAGTTATGCCTGATTCCTCTTGCAAACCTTAACTCATCTTTATAGCTGAACTAGGTTGTATAGTCCTCCGTGGGTTTCTCATCAGCTGACGATGAAAATGAAACCTACTGAAGTTCACGGTTGAAACGGTTTTCATTTAACCCAAGACAATTCACATTTGTTAGTGAGGATAGTGTCACCTATTAGTAGGCTATAGTTCATGCCTTCACTCCAAACCTGTGAAACCACAGTGATTCACACCTCCACAAAAATAATATTGGAGAAGTAGAAACCTTAACCAGTCTATAAGCCAGCAAAGTAAACCTCCCATCACCAGCCACTGAAGCAGCTCTGGCTTTACTGCTGGACATCACAGATCACATACCCCATTCTGGGCTTTCTAGGTTAGAGGGAGAGACTTGTTCATACTCACAAACTGTCCTAGTTTGCCAACGTGAATTTTTAATGCTATTTAGATATGTCAGATGGTTGATTTGGGTTGGATCACATCATTTGCAGCATGGCACCCAGCCCTGAAACCGTAGTGGGAGGTCAAAAAGTGGGTGATTGTAGTAGAGTCACCCTGACTGAGACCTTGTGAATTAACACCTCCCTAGGATGACTAGGATTTGTTGGAGAGCATATGATATAAAATTATTTCATAACTTGGGTCTTGGTTTTACTGTTTACTGTGTACTGTGACAGGAGGAAACAGCATCAAGATGTAGAGGATCATATTTTTTTTCTCTATCAGCTATTTTACCTCAGCTCTATATACAGCTTATGTATCATGTTTTTAATCTTGGTGAGAAATGCCTTTTATTTATCAACAAATATTAGTAGACTGTTGGATTCTTCCAAGTAAAGTCTTCAAGTAAAATACCATTATTTTTTGCTTTTTGGGGGTGTAAGCCAAACAGTGGGTACTGCTGCCCCAAACCAGCTTGGCAGGAATTCCCCTTCGACTAAGATGTTTCGTTTTTGAGTGGGGCATTTGAATTTACTTCTTAACCATTTGAAGCCCTGCAGCAGCTGCACCTTAATATTAGCTTCCCTCAGATGCTGCAGTGGTGTGTCTACCACCATTTTTTTTTCTTTTCCTATCTCTGAAGCCAAATAGCAGGACTTGAGAGCTGAATGCTGCTGGATCTTTTGATATCAAAGCAGTAAACAACACTCTCCCTGGCGCCGCACTTCAACAGGAGAAAGACTTTTCCCTGCTGAAGGCTGAGAAAATGAGTCAGGGTGAGTGGGATGAAGTGTGAAGGAAGAGAGTGACGGGAGG
>OMLF01026625.1:16815-29198 GCA_900302615.1 Holocentrus rufus | reverse complement strand
TAGTTTCCCCCCATGACTCCCTCTATCTTCCTCTCACTCTTTCATTCTTTGCTTCTCCATCTCTGTCCCTCTCTTAAATTCTCTCTCTCTCTCCTTTCTCATTTATGCACCCTTCTTTCTTCCGCTCCCTCATATCCTCAGCCTTCCCTCCTTCGGGCCCGGTCTCTCATAACGTCGCACAGCAGGCCGGCGCTGTAGTTTCCGTGTAACTTCCTGCAGCATTAGGGGCCAGCCAGTGGTATTAGCGTGGGATAGTGACATATTCAGAGTGTGACCTTTGCAACGCTGACATTCATGAAAATGGAGAAAATAAATCATTCCGCAAAATTGTCTTCTTTCCTCGTCACTTCATGTAAAGATACAGTCCCCTCTCATAATAAGCTGAAATAGACTCGTACGGACTACTGCTTGAACTCTCCTTTCTCTCTGCAGTAAAAATTGGCTCAGCTAATTAAACTGCTATGAAAGGTCCACACAAAAGATCTTCGGCTCCTACTTTGAGATTCTGGATGTGGTTTCAGAGCCAAAGCTATGAAATAATGTATGTGGGAGGTGTGGAACTTATCGTTTAAATTACCAATTCTACTGCAAACCTGCCAGGCAATATCCACACAAGGCCCAAGGCACAATTGAAAGCGAACCGCAGCCACCTATACAATATCCCTGCGTGTAGCAGCCAATGTTTCTTTCTTAGTAATTACTTCTTTTATAGATTCAAACTGCTAACCCTCATTGCCTCACACCAAGACAGGCGCATTCAGAGCAGAAACCACCCATTATCCATCAGGGATAGCTGCATTGACGCATTGAATACAGCTGCCATTTTCCGTTAGAAACCACAATTAACAGGTCACCATTAGCACTATTACTGACAGCTCAAAACCGGCATTATAACACCCCTTAACAGACCTTTTTTCCTGAGCCAAGCGGTGCAGCACAGCACCCTAAAGGCAGGCAACGTCTGCATAGAGATCAAGGATCAAGAGGGAAATCTAACCCAACATGCTGGCTTTGAGGGCTTGTTATCAACAACAAATAGATTCACATTGTTAAATACAGACTTGTGAAATCAAAAATGCTGTGGCAGCTTAGCTGCCACCAACAGCTGAATTGTGTCAAAGTGCTTACCGCTGGTATTTCAAGAAGATACACCATGCAGCACTTGATGACAGTTTAGAGACATGGTGTTGTTATACTGAGACACTGGCACTCAGAATAAAGTGTTTCCTAAGCAGGATGTACTGTCTCATTTCACTAACAAACTGTCAACTTTGACAAACATTTCAGAGATTCAGGCCTCTTATTGGATAAATTGGAGACACTCATCCTGCTCTCAAGTGTCTAGACCCTCTTTGCTGTTACCTTGTAGGCCTTTTTTAGTTCCAGCCCTAAACAGCCATTGTGTGGGCCGATGTGATTTGCAGCTGCATTCTGTGGACACAGGACAGCAGCTTACAGACCTTTCCACTGAGGTAATTTCATGGTAAGTTTGATTTGACTTTGCTGGGGAAAGATCGACTGACTTTTCAATCTCAGGGTAGACTCTCTACCTTGGAAATGTTGGAAGCATTAGCTCCTTTTCAGCCAGTTCAGTTTATTTACAGCTAAGCATGACATTTTCAGTTATCAGACTGTGGCAGTCAACTTTAACAGGAGAGAGAGAGAGGTGAAAGATGCATGTCAGCACAGTGCAAGTCAGATTCAAACACATGCAAGCACAGAACATGGATTCTTCCCGGGCAAATTTAATAGTCCACTCGACCCCTGGGGCAAATCATCACACATTATTTCAGTTAAATGATTTCATATTTCTTAAATGAAGCTGTAATGACGGACTGCAAGATAAAACACACTTTGATCCTGTCTTTTTAGCTCACATGGATTATTCAAATACCCAATTGCAGTCCCCAACATTTAGATATGAACAAGTGCACTCAGTGTTTCAAAAACTGAAGTGTTTTAAATCATAATTAGGCTAACATTAGTTCATAATAGAAAGGTGTAACCTACTACTGATGTTTTTCCAAACCCCTGTCTTATAAACCTTCAAGCCAGCCTCCTGCCCGACATCAACAGAGCCATAAGATGTACACCTGCTCTGGTAGTAACTCTCCCAGCTGGGGTTTGACACCATATGGGCAATCTACACTGTACAACTGTCTTAGGTCAGAGCAAATTGACCCTCAGTGCAAAGTGCCCGCCTCGCTAAGTGACTAAATGAGTTTGCACTCAAGACAAGACACTGCTCTTCATGTAGGGACTATCAATAAAAGTCACCTGTAGCACTCTCGGTCTTCCTGTCTCCCTTGTTCTCCTCCAGCCTCTCTTCTTCTATCTGCCCGCATTCTTTTTCTTTTCATTTCTTTTTGCTGTCTTTCTCCCTCACTCTTGGTCTCTTCATCTGTCTGCATTAACACCAGTAAAATACAACTTTCAAAGCTACATTAAATGCGATCTAACACAACGACAACATCAAAACCTTCCTGTTTTGTCCACAAATGATTTTTAAAGTGGCTTAGCAGCATTTCGGGCAGGTCTGTTGGGATTCAGCCGTTCGTGTTTGTTTCCAGAGATGGATGTTGTACACAGATTGTTTCCAGTTAACAAAAGCCTGCTTGACTGCACAATGGATCGTGATTAGATTAAAGCTGCACTGTAAGAGCTTTTTCGTCTGTGTTAAAGCGGGTTTTATCTCCCAAGGCGACAGGGCCAAAACGGGACACCACTGTGAAGCATTCTTCGGACCAGTGGGAAAGAAACACAAGCTCTGTGAAGGACGTACTGTAGGCAGAGGAGGTCTCTATCCTTGAGAGCCAGACAACTCGTTTGGTGTATTCAAACACAGAATACAGTTTGATTGATGCATCCATTCATTAAGATAGTTAAGAGAGGGAGAGGGAGACAAAGAAAGAGAGAGAAACTGAAATATCATTAAAAAGAGAAAGAAATGGGAGCGACAGAGGTAGAAAAAGAGAGACAGGCAGGCAGAAAAGAAACAGAAGGCCCCGGGTGCGTCTGTGTCATTACATTTCCCTTGAACTCATGTCAGGGACCCTCTGCTGCCATCAGCCTGATGAAGTGTAGCTGGTGCCATGAGCAGTCAGCCTGGCGAATCACTTCACGGATCACATCACAAAACGCCATAATGCTCAAAGCTCGGAGACTTTGCAATGCTTCACCATTAGCCCACGTGTCAAAACAGCTGAATACATTATATTCTCCAACTCTACATGGCATGACACTTGACACCAGTAGACTTCGACTATGAAATAGAGTATGTGAATAAGCAAGGAACATGCCACTGCCCTGGGCTGAGACCCCTCTTAGCTCAGTCCATAATGCAATGGGCACCCAACACTTCTGATGTGGTCATCTTGTTCTTAACTGGAAGTACTGGGTGCTTGCTACACTTAAGCATGGGAGTACTGGGTGATGTCAGTCCACACTGCCGACGTGCTTTCTGCTCCCTGCATGTATTACGAAATAAAACAGAGGGTTTCAAGGTTCCACAAGAGTGCTATTTTGTGTTAGTGGACACATAAGGGTCATTGAGCTATAGGACCGTAACCTAATAATGTGGTAATATGGAACACTTTAGGTGAAAACCAATAGGTCTAACATAACACGTCTACCTAATGTAATCCCATTACAGCTCCATTACCTTAGAGAGGTTGAGGGAAGCAGGAAAACATATATTTTTCATTGGAGGATTTCTGGGTATCTCTTTAACAGGGCATTAGGGAATAAGGCATCATTAAAGGGTGTGATGTGGATCTTTCCTATCTCTGCTTGGAGAGCACACTGATCCTTGAGGCTGGACGGTTTATTTTAAAAACAGGAAACATGATAAGGAATACGATACTGCTACTATACTACAAGGAATACTAAAGTATCCATAAAAATCATATGTTGCCTATCCATAAACTACTATTTACACAGGTCATGTATTTTGTTGCACATATATCATGGTGCACATAGCAGGAGACAGAATACGAGCACTGCCTTTAATGATGCTCATGTAGAGCTGTGCAATACATATTCAGTTATGACACCAGTGAACATGTAGCAAGCTCAATTCACACCCACAGAGGATACATGGGAGGAAACAAATAATCACCCAGTGCCTGTTCATAATGTGGAACCACTCATAATGTGGATGCACTATAGGCATGACTCTGACTCTGTTCGTTGTGATTAGTAAACTGCATTAGCTGAGTGGTGAAATAGTAAAAAATAAATAAATAAATAAATACATAATAAACAGCAAGTGCTAAGGCCATGCAAATGCAGCGATGGATTTACAAAGAGAATGTCATGGTTCAAAGAGCTGCTATAGTATGAGGCATTCTAAAGCTGCCACACTTTTAAATATAGTGTGATGCGGATTTTGTGTAACTAAGCTCCTAAAACTGTGCTAAGTACCCGAGAATCATAAAGCCATCTGCCTCGTACCTTCAGTGAGCCCCATGTGGATGCTCCAGTAGCTCTGCAGGCACTGCAGCTCCTTCTTCATGCCCCTCTTGCAGCGACAGTCATACAGGGGGCTAACCAGCAGCACCTCCAAGGCAGCCTGGCACTCCCTGTTGGTGTCCAGCATGGAGTCCTTCTCCTTGCCTACGAGGCACTGGCGCATCACGCGGTACCGAGAGCTGCAGTGAGGGTTCTGGTTGCACATGTCACTGGCCTGGACACAGTCCACCCACTCTGGCTGAGCTCCAGGCCCAGACCCGGTGCTGGTGGCTCCATCACCGGCCAAGGACAAGGACAAAGCCGAGGAACCGCCCCAGGAACCCGCTGCCTCATCTAGGTGGGGGAGAGGGGGAAGAGGAGGGAGTGCAAAGATAAAAAGGGCTCAGAAATTGTAAGTTGAAGGTGAGTGGTTTTGTTTGTGTGTGCGCCTGTGTGTGAGTGAATGAGTGACTGAGTGTGCAAGCACAGCCACACAGCTTGAACACGCATGATTTCATTCTTCATTTGTTATTGGTTAAAATATGCTGGAGGAAGCAACAGGCTGGCCATGTAGTTAGACAGTCCAACCCTTTAACAGATTTGATTCCCCATGAAAATCAATGCTCGTCTGTACCAAAGTGTCCTTGAGCAAGACACTAAAACCCTCAGTGTTCCTGGGATCTGTAAATTCCTGTATTCCAAAAAGAAATGCCATATGCTTTGAGATAAACTATTTTCATGTCTTATGCACCCTGTCATCAGTGATTTACTTGTGCATAGACTCAGTTGTGCATTTGAAGCTCTGAACATAAACAAGACTGCAGATTTCAGTTCTCATTAAATCAAACCCAATAATGAGCTGATCAGGGAGGACTATACTATCTCAAATGAATTTCACAAGTTCACTTCATCAAGAACAATGCTTAATCCACATCCAGGTAACCAGATAATTAGTTTATGTGAGGAAACAGGGCAAGATGCACAGAGAAGAGACTGAGGTGCTGCTGCCTTGAAACGGAGTCAAGATTCAAACGCTGCTTCATGCAAAGCCAAGCACAGACACCTTTGGCGAAGTGGCAAGAGAGACACCTTGTGGTCGTTTTAAACCTGGAGCTTGGAGAGGAGGGATACTGCATCAGTATCACACAATAGCGGGTAAGAAATGAGTATTAAGAAGTTAATCTGAAAAATATTATCAGCCAATTTGACGGACAAATCTTGTCAGAGAGCACTGAGATTAAAGTCCATCCACAACAAGTAGGTGGTGATAATAATGATGATGATGATGATGATGATGATGATAATGGTAGTCATGATGATAATGATGATCGTGTTGATGACGATAATGATTATGATTATGACAAAGATCACGATCTTAGTAATAATAACGACGACAGTGGTGGTTATAGTAATGATGGCAGTGATGATGATGATGATGATGATGATGATGATGATGATGATGATAATGATCAGTTTTCTCATATTCGATCTGACACAAGTATGCAAGTGACAAGACCGTGGAGATAAGCCTTTTCTCGCTAAAAGTTGAATTTCGGGTCAACAGGGAGACGGTGTTATAAAAATTTGCAATTTATTTGCGCACTATGGAAGCTTTATTCATTTTATGGCTTCAACATAACATTCAGTGATTCAACTGCACAGATCAAGTTCAATTTTGTGCAGGAAAACGATTGTACACTATGCAATGAAAACGTTAGGCTGAAAATGAAGGTCTAAAATCAAATTTACTGAACATATATACATTTGGAAATAATCCTGTGCGCGTATAAACAACTCCGGCTTCAGAAAAGTGGACACATGCCTAGAACCTATACTATACCGATATATTTATATTGATATATAGGAAATTATAAAGACACATTTAATTTTCACACGTTCACTTCTCACCTAAGAGCAGAGGAAAGATGTAAATATAAATCCACATTGTGACAGACTTCATTATGGATTCAGCGGCAAGGAGGATGAGTTGGGATCCAATTAGGCTATTATTTCCACCTTGTGAAAGACTGTAATTTCCCTCTCCGGATCCTTGACCCAGGCGTAACTATGAAAAAATTCAATATCCTCATTCAACTCTCCAAAAAATACTGGACGCACCTCCGAAAATCCTGGCTTTCCAATAATGGTCCACCAATTTTGGGGGGATAAGAGCTTATCACGAGACAGAAAAATCCTCTGATATGAAAAACAAAAAAATTTGAATACCAATCAATCAATCCATGAAAGCGGGTGTTTTAGGGTCCGTTTGAGCTGCGTTCATATCGACGAACTACTGAGACTTGATCTCTCCGCATTATCAGGGCTCAGACTGCCCGCTCCAATTGCCCCTTAACTTGGGACAAATTGTCTCTACAACATTCCTTAAAACTGGCGTCAACTGAGCTGTCAGCTAGGTCAATATCTCTAACGAGGCAGAGGAACTCATTTGAAAGTGCAGGAAAACGCCGACTGATTGCCTGGCTCCCCAAAAGCTGTGCGCTCCTCAGCCCGACTTTGGAGAGTGTGAAAGCTTCTTTTTCTCTGCATGCGTGTGCTGGCATCACACCACTTTATAAAGACCACTTTGTGTGGGCCAGCAGAGGGCGCCGCTGATAGCCTATTTTATTGGAAAACGCAGGACTCAATCACACCAAGGCCCAATAATAAATGTAACCCTAAAGAAAAATCACCATGATATCCCCCCTGTTTTCCTATAAGGATTTAGAATAAGGTGTGTTTGTGGTAGTCAAAAAGGGAAATTATTTTGACCTTACGGTATGGAGTTTCTTTGCTCTCCTTGTGTACAACTATATGATTTCCTATGGCAGTCATATACTTTTAACCAATAACACCTACCTGACGTTTTTAGTATCCTGACATTCATTACAGGATAACTATAGTTATTTTTCAACAAAATATCCCCACATAAACCAGTCCTGGCCTGTCTGACTCAGACCGCTGCCAGCAAGACCTATTAGGCTGTGACTGCATCACATCAACAGGAATTTTGCACAGCACTTGATTAGATGATAAGGATACATCCCACACACATCCCAGTGTTATCACGTAAGTGCACTGGCCACTTGAAGTCATAGGAGGGATCGCTGGTCAGTCTGCACACTGTGTGACCCCTATTCAACTGATTCACAAAGCCAAAAGGCCAATTCATTTGTTGGCTGACATCAGGGCATCATTCGCTGTGGGTTCACACAACCCATAGGAATTTACAGAAGCTTTTTAATAGGGATGAATAGGGTTCAAAGGTGGGCTTGACGATAATGATGAGAATGTCATCATTCATTTCAGCAATATCCTAACACTTCACATGGCATCTGTGTTTCCTCTGATTGAAAGAAAGCCTTAAGAAATGGCACAATGCCTTATATTATATTAGTGCTCGGAGGAAATAAGCCCGCAACCCACAGAATCTGTCATTTTTCAAAGTGGCTTCACATTAACCAAAACGACTTTGTTGTGCATCATCGCTTAAATAGTGCTCGGAATGTCATAAATCTTTACAAATCTTGAAAACAAAGTCTCTATTTAGAGGCCCTGACAGTGACAAACTACAAGGCCACTAGCTCATAATGACGTTTGACTGTCAGCCCAGGCTTCTGTCCAAGGGGGAAAAGAGCTTTCTGTTGCAATGGCAAAATCAGCCTCATTCTGCCTATATTGGCCTGGGCTTACTCTCGTCTCCCCCCAGAGTTTGAAATCACTGTCATTATGGAGACAGTGATAAGCATCGTCCACTATGAATCCTGCATTAGTACTGCAGTGGCCAATGCAGCCTATTCCTTCTCAACTGGTTTTAAGTAGAGCTGCATCTTGTAACCCAGAAAGCCAGCCCTGTGCCTTTTGAACAAATCATTGCCAGACTATTCTTTGCACCCTAAGCCTGTTAAAACAGGAAGAAATTTGAATTTTCCAAGTAATTTCTCATTGCAGTGGAGCAGCAAAGCAGCGGCAAGGCACTGTTGCATGCAATATAAAGCTTACAATGGCTACATCTGTGGGCTAAGAAAGAAGAGACAGTTTATTATAATCCGGAAAGGCATGAAATCAAGAGAGGAAAAAAACAACACTGGATGAAAGCATTAGCCACCATCACAGCAAGTCAAATAGCCAAATTTGCATTGTGAACACTTATTCAAGCCTCAAATTATCTACATCCATAATAATGTGGTGTATATAAATCCTTTGCATGCTTTTTTTTTTGTGCCAGGCTGTCGGGTCCATAGTGGGAGTTTATTCTTGTTGACATTGCATGATCCACCCGCTCCATGGGTATTTAATTGCTCCGTTCTGACTTCATAAAGCATCTGCAGTGTTTTACGTGAACAATTAGAAAGAGCCCACAGAGAAACACCAGCACACGTCCACGCACATAAATAGTACACATACACTCTTTCAGAAGCAAGCATATGCATGTACTCCAGCAAGCAAGCGTGTACACACACGCACTCGCTCATGCACGCACAAAAACACACACACACACACAAATGCACATAATCTGCGTGCCAGATAGCAGCACTCCCACAAGATGGCTCAAGACTGTAGATAGGGAATGACAAATCTGGATATTGAAGACATTGTTCTATTGAGAGAAATCAGTGCCTGCTTCTGAGAAGTGTGTCTAATATGGTGAATATAGATGATATCATTATGAATTCATAGGATATGAAATAATGATACGGATTACAGTCAAAGTTAAGACTTGCAGTGATGCAATAACTTGCTATCAGGGAAACAGCAGAGCGGTTTGAGAGTGAGTTCAGGGGTCGAGTGAGAGCTCAGGCGGGCTGAACCCATCGCCTAGAAAACAGGAGACAAAATGTGTGCCAGTTTATGTGTGTGTATTCATGCATGCAAAAGCAAATGTGTGCATGATTTTTAGAATGGCTGTGAATGTGTTTGCATATCATCCCAAAATTGACCAAGGTGAATGAAACGTTATCAGCCAAATGTTACTTGTTGAGAATAATATCAACACCTGGAATAAACAATTGTCCCTTATTCCTAATGCTTTATCCAGTAATAGTTAAGAAAATTAAAAGGGTGCTGGCCTCAACTGATTAGGCCTTGCTTCACTTCATAGCTTTGCTTACACAAAAAATGGCTTAAGATTTATCTAAGGGCAAAGGTTGCTGTATCACACTCTAATGTTCCTGCCCTTTGGAGAGTACTAATGAATCCAAGCATATGCATGCACACGCACACACATAAACAAACACACAAACACACACAAACACACATAAACACAAGCAACAGAGAAGTTAAGCATGACTGATTAGATTAGTAATCACTGGCTAATTAATGTGTATCCTGGGGAGACCTGTATGGCATGCATATTAGAACACACCTGAACACAAAACATGACAAACATAACAACAAAACATATCTGATGTTAATTCTCACTATTAAAATAATTTAAATAGCAGACTATAGCTCTCTCTGATCTTGTGTGTTTTATTCTATCCTGTGCAATGAGGAAAGCTGGTTAAAACCTCAGCCTAAACCTTGTTGTTGCAAAATATATTCATAGCGTCCTCAATGTAACTTCAAACTAAAAATCAATTTTGTAACATTAAAAAAAAGCAAAAGAAATTTACTGCATCATAACAAATGTTAGCTTTCACATAGCATCAATCCCTGTCAGGAGCGCAACCAGAAATTAGTTCAAATCAGTCAGATCAAATCAATATGAGATGGAGAATGGAAATTTCAGTGGGGTGGAAGTGGAGGAGCGACAAGTGCATCTGTTTACAAATTCTGAATAGGGCCTGTGTTGTGCCTTCTAAGAATTATGTTGAAATTTGGTGGACCTGTATCTAGAATGAAGTTATATTCCGCACTGCTCTGATTGGTTCCTGTTCTGCGTTAGTGTGATGAAAACGCAGCAACTGCTCTTTTCCACAATCGGCAAGTTTCCCATGTCTGCCTCTATATGCACGCCAACTCTGGTTTGGGTTGTGTTGAGCTGATAAACTGCGCTAAGTTTCTGATTTGACCTCTGCTAGACTCTCTGGAGGCTATCGACCAGTTAGATCCATTTGTTTTGCACGCATTTCAGACATTGTCCATTTTCTATCACATTACTTTGACTGCAATTGAATTTCCTCTGATGCATTTTCGTGTATCCTAAGTGCTGTTCTGATCTCTTCGGGGGTATAGCGTTTCCATTGGCTTGATGTTGCAAAAACACTTTGGGTTTAAATTAAAAAACAAAGGGAAACTGATTTCATTTTAATGTGGATGTTGACTTTCATTTATTTTTTTCGATGTGTTTTTGTGAGTAAGCAGCAGAGGCACGACTCTTTGGCCGTGGTCCAGAAGGTGTTTCAAAATCTTACAAGAGCACGGAAAGAGCACGCAGAGGACAAACTCTATCAGTATGCCGGTTCCACGCTGGGCTTCCTGTCTTGTTACTCTCCAAATTATTGCCGTCTTTCTAACTGTATTTGCGGCATACAATGAGGACATAAACCTATTTCTATCAAGCTGGAACAAACAAATAGCATGAGTCTGCAGATTTTGCCATGGTCTGCAGCTCTTTCCCACACTCAGTTGTGTGCGTGTGCTTTTTTTAAAGAGTTCAAGAGTTTTTCAGGGAACAGCAACGACACGGATGTTCTGTTTACAGCCTGGTTGGTTGCTGGTTCAACTCTCTGCCGCAGATTTGGAAACAGCAGCGCAGTGTGTCTAGCCCATCTCGTTAAAGACGCCGTGGGTGCCGTACGGGATGTTGACGGGCACCTCGGCTCTGCCCAGCTCGGTGAAGGTCTTGGCATCCAGAACAAGCAGGAAAGTGCTCTTCTCCTTCAAACAGAAACATAAAAGATTAAATATAGCGTTGTGTTAAGGAAAAAGGTCACCGAGCACTTCGCAGTAATGGAAGTGAAGGCCATTTGTCTAGTTTACTGACTTCTCTGGGTGTGATGATGACCGACATGACCACTCCATCATCCTCCTCGGTAGCGTCAGGCGCGGCAACAAACACAGGCTCAGAGGGGAACAAGCCCGGGTAACGCCACACCTGAACAGATGAACGTTACATGTATATCTCTTTCAGTACTTTATTTGTTTCATAGCCCCAATCCACGTTTGTTATCAAAAAAACCCAACTAGCCTACTATTCTCAGTGATTAAAAAAAAGGCAGTTCAGGCAGTCTTGACATGATAATACCCAGTCGAGTTAACAATGAGCTGTCTCTGAGTAAGGATCTGATTTATATGAACCTTAAGCTCCTTGGTGTGGACATCCATCTTGAGCAGTGAATCGCTGAAGACGTGTCCGAAGCCACAGGCGTAGAAGTAGCGGTAATTTCTGCCATTGTACTGGGCATAATTGATCTGTGGGAACTCAAGGCCGCCGTACTGCAGCAGCTCATCGTTATGAAGCTCCTCATGGGTCAAGTAAACCTGTACATTCACAAGAGAAAGTCAGGATGTTACTCAGATCTGTGGAATTTCAGGTGTTTAATGGGAAATTACGGAGTAAGGTTGGGCTATTATCACAGTAAAGAAAATGGCCACATTTATACATACTATGCACCGTTTCACCTCTATAAACTGTGAGCGCTAGAATCGATATTGTAGCATCCTCCAAATAAATGAATATCTGCAAGGAATCCATCGCATTAATTTCAAACTTTGCAAATTCTTTTAATTTGACTTTGAAGACAGATGTACCTTTCTTCTCCAGCCAATTCCGAGCCTGTTTGTTTCCATTTGTTTTCAACAACTGTGATGGCAGCCCACAAAATAGCCAGCAGCACTTAAGCAGCTGTTTTTCAGCAGCTACTTAATACTGCTCTCACTTGGGTGGAACTCAAGACGCTGTGTCAGTCAGGTAGTCATGACAACTAAAACATCACCTTTTCTTTTAGCATATCAGCGTAATTCTGCCAGAAGAAAATGTTAGACAGCGTGTG